>WNWK01004927.1:0-97500 GCA_009830355.1 Cherax destructor
GTATGCAGCACCAGTTTGGAACCCACACCTGGTCAAGCACGTCAAGAAATTAGAGAAAGTGCAAAGGTTTGCAACAAGACTAGTCCCAGAGCTAAGGGGTTGTCCTACGAAGAAAGGTTAAGGAAATCGGCCTGACGACACTAGAGGACAGGAGGGTTAGGGAGACATGATAACGACATATAAAATACTGCGAGGAATGGATAAGGTGGACAGAGACAAGATGTTCCAGAGAGGGGACACAGAAACAAGGGGTCAATTGGAGTTGAAGACTCCTATGAGTCAAAGGGATGTTAGGAAGTATTTCTTCAGTCATAGAGTTGGCAGGAAGTGGAATAGCTTAGAAAGCGACATAGTGGAGGTAGGAACCATACATAGTTTTAAGACTAGGTTTGATAAAGCTCATGGAGCAGGGAGAGAGAGGACCTAGTAACAATCAGTGAAGAGGCGGGGCCAGGAGCTATGACTCGACCCCTGCAACCACAAATAGGTGAGTACAAATAGGTGAGTACACACACATACACACACACTGACTCAAAGGACAGTAAACATAAAATCCCGAATATAGTTATTGTCTAATAAATCTCAAACTAGTCTTAAGTTTGCCTGATATATTCCAATATAGGAGCTCTAATAGACACTATGTAACATGCCAAGACAAACCCATTCTCATTACTAATTTTACAATCTAGATATTCTGAACTACCTCATTTGTAATTTGTAATATAGATTAAGAACTAGTAGTAGTCTGCCCGAAATGCCTAGCATGCCCAGGCATGCTAGGCATGCCCAGGCATGCTAGGCATGCCCGGGCATGCTAGACATGCTAATTGCCATCTTCGTAATTATTGTCTTATAAATGTAAACCACACATTGTAATCTTTACAGAGAAATAAAATAATCTGAATCTGAATCTAAATTGACCTTTACAAACACCAAGCTGAAGTAAAGTGAGCTTTACCACCGCCAAGCTGAAGTAAAGTGAGCTTTACCACCGCCAAGCTGAAGTAAAGTGAGCTTTACCACCGCCAAGCTGAAGTAAAGTGAGCTTTACCACCGCCAAGCTGAGTTATGCTGACTTCTAGTACCACAAAGCTGGGGGTAAATCTGATCACTACAACCATCAAGCTGAGGTAAACTGATCACTACAACCATCAAGCTGAGATAAACTGATCACTACAACCATCAAGCTGAGATAAACTGATCACTACAACCATCAAGCTGAGGTAAACTGATCACCATCATGTAAGGGGAGAGAGGTAAGGGGAGAGAGGTAAGGGGAGAGAGGTAAGGGGAGGGATGTAAAGGTAGTGGGAGGAGAGGGTAGGTCGCTTCACATGTGTAAATTATGGATAAATACCATCTCCCCCTCACTCTATTTTCTCCTCTTGACATTTTTCGATTCCGCTCACGTCAGTGTCAAACGTTAAGTCGCGTCACACATACGACGTCACACGCATCACTTTGCACACCCGACGTTATAGGTTATGTACCTGACGTCATATGTCTCATTAGGTGTCTCTTCTGCCGTCACACATCTCACGTATCACATGGCATACATCAGCCTGAGTCATGTCTCACTCAAGGTATCACTGTCTCCGTCACACATATCACTAGTCTCACGTCAACACAGGTGTCACATATCTCACGTCACAAAGGTGTCACATCTCACGTCACACAGGTGTCACGTCTCACGTCATACAGGTGTCACGTCTCACGTCATACAGGTGTCACGTCTCACGTCATACAGGTGTCACATGTCTCACGTCACACAGGTATCATAAGTCTCACGTCACACAGGTGTCACATGTCTCACGTCACACAGGTGTCACATGTCTCACGTCACACAGGTGTCACATGTCTCACGTCACACAGGTGTCACATGTCTCACGTCACACAGGTGTCACATGTCTCACGTCACACAGGTGTCACATGTCTCACGTCACACAGGTGTCACATGTCTCACAAGGACCCACACTGACAAAGAAATATGGAAACCTGGGCATAACTTAGATGCGACCAAAAAAACCCGCAACCTGGGGGCGCTTGACCTGTACATCACAGCCGCTCATTATTTAACACCACAAATGACTAGGTTTCCACAACCAAAACCTAGTCTTTGTTTCTGAATATAAGCAGCCACATGCAAATTCCCAGCAGTTCAAGGGACAGGTATTGAAAATCGAATAATTCCTGGAAAATCTTTCAACCCCAGCCTCAAATATCTTGTTGATTGGTGATTTCAGTTTAAATTATTTAAAATGGAAGAATGTAGCCAAGTAGAGTAGTAGCAGAGAAAATTCCAGGAGGCAGCTCAGACGATCCCTCTCACACAAATGAACTATTAAAATTGTGTATTAAATTCGTTTTAAGTCAGCAAATAATGGAGCCGCCAAGACTAGAAAATACCTCTGACCTCTTATATTCACGAATAATGATGATCTAGTACGAAATGTGAGTGTCAAAGACAGTAAATTCAGATCATAACCTAATTAAAGTTCAGAGCTGCAAGTACACGAATCGTTACCACCAAACAACCATGATGGTGTTTTCACCGAACTAAACTTTAACCAAAAAAAAATATCAACCACATCAAATAAATCAAGTCCTTAATGAAACACGCTGGGAAGACATTGGAATAACATGGATCCGAATCTTTGTCTAGAAAAGATTAATTTCATGGTACAAGTAGATATAAACTAGAAAGAGAGAGAGAAAGATGCCCCCTCTACAGGCGAAGACACTGGCTTGAGAAATAGAAGATGCCGAATTAAAACTGAATGAATCATACAAAATCCAGGAAAGACAGAAGGAGCTAAAATCAACTGATGAAATTTAAAGAAATTCAAAAACATTTCTTCTCCAATGTCAAATATAGGGATAAAACCACTTCTAAAATTGAGTCATAGCTCAAATAAGATGGTACTTACGCAAATGACAGCGTAAGTTCCTCTTATTTGAGTCTCAATATGACAGGCTTAAGGATGACAATCCGAACGAATTCTTCATGAACGAGACCCAAAATCTTGTCAATGCCTTCAAAATTTCTAACATAACCCTGACCCCACTTGACTTTGAGAAAAGCCACTGACAAAATGGCCATGCACTCTGCACAAGTCCCAGACTCATGTAACTCCATGATTAACAAGAAGTACAAGAAACCCCCTAACACATGCATTGAATATTCTATGGACAGAGAGAGCCAAGAGTCGGGGTCATCCCACAGTCGTTCAATACAACAAAGCGATAACAAAGAACTATAGACCAATAGCACTAATGTTCGATATAAAACTCCTCGCAAGGGTTTTGAGAGGCAAGATCGCTGACCACTTGGATACACAACAATTGCACAACCCAGGGCAGCATGGGTTTAGAGCAGGTCGCTCCTGCCTCTTGCAACTACTGAACCAATATGGCATAGTCTTGGATGCACTGGAAGACAAACAAAATGCAAATGTATTATACATAGACTTTGTAAAAGCCTTCGACAAGTGAGACCATGATTTAATAATGCATAAAATGCTTTCAAAATGAATTACTGGAAAAGTGGGAAGATAGATTTTCAGTATTCTAATAAATAGAACGCAGAGAGTAATAGTAAACGAAGTTATAACAGAGGCTGCCACAGTGAAAAACTATGTTACTCAAGGCACAGTTCTCGCCTCCATCCGCGAGGAAAATAATGAAAGAATGGATATTGAGAATATTCAAAACAAGAGATGCTAAGCCACATGTTCTCTCTAGGCTGGAACACTGCTGTTCACAATCACTTTTAAGGCAGGTGCAACTGAGGATCTAGATAATGTACAGAGAACTTTCAGTGCAGATATAAGTTCTGTCAGGCACATTAATTACTGGTAAAGTTTAAAGTCTCTTGACCTGTACTCCTTGGAACGAAGGCGTGAAATATACAATATAATATATACCTGAAAATTCCTAATTGTACTCATTAGAGCGAAGGCGAGAGGATACATCATAATATACATCTGGAAAATCCTAGAGTTACTGGTCCCAAATCAGTACACAGAAATCACTCTCCATAAAAGCAAGAGGCTCGGCAGACGGTGCAAAATATTCCCAATAAAAAGCAAGGGTATATGTGTATACAGAGGAAAACAAAATAAGTGACAGGGGTCTAGGATTATTCAACAGCCTTCCACCATACACAAGGGGAATGACCAATAGACCCTTTGCTCTCTTCAAAAAGGGAACTAGATAGGTTCCTAAAATCAGTTCCTGATCAGCTGGGCTGTGGTTGTACGTTGGACTACGTGTAGTCAGTAATAAAAGCCTGGTTGATCAGACCCTGGTTTACTAGGAGGCCTGGTTATGGACCGGGCCGCGGGGGCGTTGACTCTCAGAATACCCTCCAGGTAGACACAGGAGTCACATGTCCCACGTCGCACATTTAGTGTCACACAAGCGTTACAAATCTCGTGTTACACAAGTGTCACATCTCTCATCACACAGGTGTCACATGTCTCACCACCACTGCCTCATGCTAACCAAGACATCTCCCACACCACCACCATCAACCGACGCAGCCTCAAGATCACTCATGAGGGGGAAAACCAGGTAATTCCTTTTCTTAATTTCTTTCCAGAATTCAGGAGTTTCCCAGCGACTTTAACCTCAACTTGGGATCATGCTTCGCGCCATCTGTGGGGCAGATTTATAACTGTAGGTGTCTCCTGGATTTTCAGGAATAATTTTAGATTCCCTTCGTTGTAGTATTAGTATCATATGGTGTTTGGCTGGACTGAGGTAGGGAACTCCCCCCCCATCCATCCCTCATCTAACCACGAACGGGTTCTACATTGTTTGAATTGTTTTATCGAACACTTTTGTTATTTTTTTGTTCTCAGCTGTTATTATCAGTAAGGATTCTGTTTTAACGTAAAGTTAAAGTCATCTTGTTTTTATTTAGTTTCGCCTTCAGGAACTTGCATATTTTTGCTTGACCATCTGGTAGTTTGTGTATTTGTTTGTGAGTCCTGGCTGTGCTCTGGTCAGCTGCGGAAGACGCTATGGTTAGGAGCATACCAGAGACTCACCGACTCATTGTGGAATGATAGTCTCACGAGTGGAAGGAAGACTTCAGGTGAATCCACTGGTGAATGTTCAAATTATCTTAGCTTTTGTCTAAAATTGCAAATAAAGTAAATAGTATAAGAACACTTATTAACGGGTTTTTTATGTATGTTCAAGTTATGATCTGCTTCATATCGAGGTTAAATAATTATTTAATTTTCTCTGCAACTAAATAATTTTATAGTGCTGAAAAAATGTAGAATATCAAATATGTATCATGTCAAGTAGCCTAGACAGTACCTCATGATATACACCACATTAAGCTTACTTGCTCAGGAATCCTGAGTGTTCACATTCGAAATGAAATACGTAATATACTGAGGTACTCCTCTCCACAGATTTAACTTCAAATTCACATTCACTAATCAACATCATATTGGAACTCAGTTAAAGAGTGTGGATCCTCTTCTTTGTGACCTGAGGTGTGGAGTTGCCTACTGGTTTAAGAGTTTGAGCTGTAAAGTTGAATAAATGGAGAGTTCCTCAAGACACTTGAAACAGAGTAACTCGCAACATTATAGGTAAATAATTCCATACTGTGCTTACCCTGTCTCACACCTCTTCCTCTGAGGTCAGACATCAGCGCTACTTAACCAACCTCTGTAAACTTGCAACGCTAACCTCAACACCACAGATTCCACCTCTTCTTCTCTGAATTCCTATATATAATAAAAATTGTTTTATATAATTTCAGAATATAAATATACAAACAACGTATGTATGAATATATATATATATATATATATATATATATATATATATATATATATATATATATATATATATATATATATATATATATATATATATATATATATATATATATATATATATATATATATATATATATATATATGTATATATATATATATCTCCATGGGGAAGTAGAACAGAATTCTTCCTCCGTAAGCCATGCGTGTCGTAAAATGCCGGAGGCAAGGAGTTAGTAACCCCTTCTCCTGTATATATTACTAAATGTAAAAGGAGAAACTTTCGTTTTCCTTTTGGGCCACCCCGCTTCAGTGGGAAACGGCCGACGTGTTGAAAGAATATATATATATATATATTTTATATATATATATATATATATATATATATATATATATATATATATATATATATATATATATATATATATATATATACACAAACACGAGCGGTCACACACAAGGCAAATCCACTCATAGGGAGATGAAAAGAACTAGCTTTAGGTCTCCGTTGCAACTAGTGGCTACCCTCTCCCTTCCACACACACACAGAGTCATCAGTGGCTACCATACACATACACACACACACAAAGAACTAGGAAGATCGACACCATGCCTAGCTCTTCTAGGGCAGGGTAGGTGCCTGAGCCAGAGCTTGCATTCACCTGCGGCTCACAAGACTGCTATTCCCATTAGCTCCCCTGGGGCGGGGAAGATGGCAGACCAAAGGTGGGCCTAGCTTCTCCCTACGAGCCCCGTGAGGGCGGGGAATGTGGCTAGGCCTGGGGACCGTTGGTCCCACAGATGAGGAGGTCCCACGTACCTCCTCCCATGGCAGACGTTAGTCTGAGATACTCCCGAGAAAGGGAACCAAGGCCGGGCCACCACTTGGACAAGGCCCGGGCCGGGAGAGTCCCGGCGAATCAACAAGAAGAAGAAGAACTAGGCAAATGAATGAGTTTTGCCGAAGAGCCAGGAACGAATATGCATGGATATGGATGGAGGCCCAGCGGCAATTTGCGAATGACATAGCATTGAAAGCCAAATCTGACCCAAAGCTGATTTACCGAAGTAAAACAGGAGAAAGAGAGAGAGAGAGATGGGTAGATTGCATTTTCTTGGACTGTAAGAAGGCTTTCAACACAGTATTGCACAAGAGATTGGTATAAAAAATAGGCAGAAATAACAGAAAAAATCATTGTAATGGATCAGGGAATGTAAGATGAGGTATCAGAGTGAGCGCATGTGTCGAGTGGGGTTCCATAAGGGTCAGTCCTAGGGCGGATGCTGTTTCTTCTATACATGAATGAAATGACAGTAGGGATAAAGTGAGAGGAATCTCTGTTCGTAAACGAAATGAAACTGATGAGAATACAAGCGGACGAGGATCAGGAAAAGCTACACAAGGATGTAGACAGGCTACAAGCCTGGCCCTGTCGACAAATGACTCCTGGTGTTACACCCCACCAAGTCCAAAGTCATAAAGCCTAGGGAAGAACAAAGAAGACCGCAGACGGAGTACAGGCTAGGAATCAAAGACTGCAGACCTCACCTCAGTAAAGGGTCTTGAGGTGAGCATTATACCGAGCACTTCCCCTGATGTGCATATCAACCAAATAACTGCTGCAGCATATGGCAAACCTAAGAATAGCATTTTAACATCTAAGTAAGGAGTCATTCACGACACTGTACACCATGTACGTCAGGCCCATATCTGAGTACGCAGCACCAGTATAGAACCCACACCTGATCAAGAACGTCAAGAAATTGGTTGCATAGGTTTGCAACAAGCCTAGTCCCAAAGCTAAGTGGTATCTCCTATGAGGTGAGGACTAGGGGTATATATGATAATGACGTAGAAAATACTGAGAGGAATTGACAAGGCGAACAGTGGCAGAATGTTTCAGAGAAAGGGATTCAGGAACAAGAGGGCACAACTGTAAGTTGAGTCATAGCGATATCTGGAAATATTTCTTCAGCCTTAGGTATGTCAGGAAGTGGAACAATCTGAAGAGTGAAGTAGTAGAGGCGGGATCCATACATAGCTTTAAGAAGAGGTATGAGAAGTCTCTTGGAGCCGGGAAAGAGTGGACCTAGTAACGACCAGCGAAGAGGCGGGGCCAGGAGCTGTGAATCGACACCTATAACCACATATAAGCGAGGACATAGAGGTGGACACACACACATACACACACACACACACTCACACACACACACACACACACTCACACACACACACACATTCACACACACATACACACACACATACACACACACACACACACACACACACACACACACACACCTCACACACACACACACACACGTACACGCCCCGATGGCATGGTGGCTAGCGCTCTTGCTTCACGCACGGAGGGCCCGGGTTCAATTCCCGGCGGGGCCGAAACATTTCGAAGTGTTTTGTTACACACACACACACACACACACACACATACAACAGGCCTAGTGTCTAATCGACATGTGCCTAGGACAAAATGGTAACTAACACACACACACAACCCACCACAGAACGGCAGAAGGCCAAGGCAGGAGTACGATGAGAGTACTAGAGCGATGGTTGACCCACTGGCTGAAGTGGCCAGAAGGGCTCATGCGAGCAGGGCAAAGCTGCTGATTGTGGGTGACTTCAATCACAAGGAAATTGACTGGGAGAACCTGGAGCCACATGGGGGACCAGAAACATGGAGGGCTAAGATGATGGAGGTGGTACTGGAAAACCTTATGTACCAACACTTAAGGGACACTACCAGAGAGAGACTTGAGGATGAACCAGCAAGACTGGACCTAGTATTCACCTTGAGTAGTGCAGACATTGAGGACATCACATATGAAAGACCCCTTGGGGCCAGTGACCATGTGGTTCTGAGCTTGGAATACATAGTAGAGTTACAAGTGGAGAGGGAAGAAGGAAGGGCTGGACGAATGAAGCCAAACTACAAGAGAGGGGACTACACAGGCGTGAGGTATTTCCTATATGGAGTTCAGTGGGAAAGAGAACTGGCAGGGAAGTCAGCAAACAAGATGATGGAATATGTGACAACAATATGCAAAGAGGCGGAGGAGAGGTTTGTACCCAAGGGTAACAGAAACAAAGAGAAAGCCAGGATGAGCCCTTGGTTCATCCAAAGGTGTAGAGAGGCAAAAACCAAATGTGATAGAGAATGGAAAAGGTATAGAAGGAAAAGGACCCAGGAGAACACGGAGAGCAGTCGTAGAGCCAGAAATGAATATGCACAGGTAAGAAGGGAGGCCAAACGACAATACGAAAATGACATAGTAGCGAAAACCAAATCTGATCCGTAACTGTTGTACAGCCACATCAGGAGGAAAACAACAATCAAAGACCAGGTAATCAGGCTGAGGAAGGAAGGAGGGAAGGTCACAAGAAACAACCGTGAAGTGTGTGAGGAACTCAACATGAGATTCAAAGAAGTGTTCACAGAGGAGACAGAAGGGACTCCAGAAAGACAGAGAGGTGGGGTACACCATCAAGTGTTGGACACAATACATACAACCAAGGAAGAAGTGAAGAGGCTGCTAAGTGAGCAAGATACCTCAAAAGCGATGGGGCCGGATAACATCTCTCCATGGGTCCTGAGAGAGGGAGCTGAGGCACTATGTATATCACTAACAACAATCTTCAACACATCTATCGAAACAGGACGACTACCTGAGGTATGGAAGACAGCAAATGTAGTCCCAATTTTTAAAAAAGGAGACAGACACGAAGCACTAAACTACAGACCAGTGTCACTGACATGTATAGTATGCAATATCATGGAGAAGATTATCGGGAGAAGAGTGGTGGAGCACCTAAAAAGGAACGAGCTTATTAATGACAGCCAGCACAGTTTCAAGGATGGGAAATACCGTGTCACAAACCTACTGGAGTTCTATGACAGGGTGACAGCAGTAAGACAAGAGAGAGAGGGGTGGGTAGATTGCATTTTCTTGGACTGTAAGAAGGCGTTTGACACAGTTCCACACAGGAGGTTAGTGCAAAAGCTCGAGGATCAGGCAGGGACAACAGGGAAGGCACTGCAATGGATCAGGGAATACCTATCAGGAAGACAACAGCGAGTCATGGTACGTGGCGAGGTGTCAGAGTGGGCGCCTGTGACGAGCGGGGTTCCACAGGGGTCAGTCCTAGGACCGTTGCTGTTTCTGGTATTTGTGAACGACATGACGGAAGGAATAGACTCAGAAGTGTCCCTGTTTGCAGATGACGTGAAGTTGATGAGAAGAATTCAATCGAATGAAGACCAGGCAGAACTACAAAGGAATCTGGACAGGCTTCAGGCCTGGTCCAGCAACAAGCTCCTGGAGTTCAACCCAACTAAGTGCAAAGTCATGAAGATTGGGGAAATGCAAAGAAGACCGCAGACGGAGTATTGTCTATGGGGCCAGAGACTACAAACCTCACTCAAGGAAAAGGATCTTGGGGTGAGTATAACACCGGGCACATCTCCTGAGGCGCACATCAACCAAATAACTGCTGCAGCATACGGGAGCCTAGCAAACCTAAGAACAGCATTCCGACATCTCAATAAGGAATCATTCAGGACCCTGTACACCGTGTACGTTAGGCCTATATTGGAGTATGGAGCACCAGTTTGGAACCCGCACCTGGCGAAACACGTAAGGAAACTAGAGAAAGTGCAAAGGTTTGCAACAAGACTAGTCCCGGAGCTAAGGGGCATGCCCTACGAGGAGAGGTTAAGGGAAATCAATCTGACGACACTGGATGACAGGATAGATAGGGGGGATATGATAACGACATATAAAATACTGAGAGGAATTGACAAGGTGGACAGAGACAGGATGTTCCAAAGATAGGAAACAGCAACAAGGGACGTTAGAAAGTATTTCTTCAGTCACAGAGTTGTCAGGAAGTGGAATAGTCTAGGAAGTGATGTAGTGGAGGCAGGATCCATACACAGCTGAAGAGGTATGATAAAGCTCATGGAGCAGAAAGAGTGACCCAGTAGCGACCAGTGAAGAGGCGGGACCAGGAGCTATGAATCGACCCCTGTAACCACAACTAGGTGAGTACACACATTCCTTACACTATATGTTATTGTGGACTTAGTTTCTGTGATCATTGGCAGTTTGAATTCTGCACAGCGAGGACTTGTTTGTATGCTAAGTGACGATGCATACTATTACGGACCAATGATTAAGCAATGTCTTATGTCTTCTCGCTATGTTCTATGTCGTATTTGAAGCAACGCGTCACACTATTTTTGACATGGTCAATGACTGGGCCGCGGGGGCGCTGACCCTCGGAACGATCTCCTGGTAGGCAGATGAGCTAGGCCTGTCTGTCCACTGAACATCATCTTAAGACTCACCTTTCAAGTCAATCACAATTAGCCAGAAACCAGAAATTATGTATCTGTCATTTCCTGAGGCTGGCGTGTAAGAGGAGTTTTCGGACTCAATCCATTAATCCATCATGTGGTTGTCTATCATAGCCGATCATATCATAGGAGGGAATAGAGAAAAGGAGAGTACACGAGAGGAAAGATGAATAAAAGAGTAGAGATTGAGGAGAGAAGGATAGCTGATGAACAAGGAGGCTTTAGGAAGGGTAGGGGGTGTGTAGACCAAGTGTTTACAGTGAAACATATAGGTGAACAGTATTTAGACAAGGGTAAAGAGGTTTTTGTGGCATTTATGGATTTGGAAAAGGCATATGACAGGGTGGATAGGGAAGCAATGCGGCAGATGTTGAAGGTGTATGGAATAGGAGGTAGGTTACTGAAAGCAGTGAAGAGTTTATACGAGGATAGTGAGGCTCAGGTTAGAGCATGTAGGAGAGAGGGAGATTATTTCCCAGTAAAAGTAGGCCTTAGACAAGGAAGTGTGATGTCACCGTGGTTGTTCAATATATTTATAGATGGGGTTGTAAGAGAAGTGAATGCGCGGGTGTTGGCAAGAGGTGTGGGGTTAAAAGATAAAGAATCTAAAGCAAAGTGGGAGTTGTCACAGCTGCTTTTTGCTGATGACACTGTGCTTTTGGGAGATTCTGAAGAGAAGTTGCAGAGATTGGTGGATGAGTTTGGTAGGGAATGTAAAAGAAGGAAATTGAAAGCGAATATAGGAAAGAGTAAGGTGATGAGGATAACACAAAGATTAGGTGATGAAAGATTGGATATCAGATTGGAGGGAGAGAGTATGGAGGAGGTGAATGTATTCAGATATTTAGGAGTGGATGTGTCAGCAGATGGGTTTATGAAGGATGAGGTGAATCATAGAATTGATGAGGGTAAGTAAGTGGTGCACTTAGGAGTCTGTGGAGACAAAAAACTTTGTCCGTAAAAGCAAAGAGGGGAATGTATGAGAGTATAGTTATACCAACACTCTTATATGGGTGTGAAGCATGGGTGGTGAATGTTGCAACAAGGAGAAGGCTGGAGGCAATGGAGATGTCATGTCTGAGATCAATGTGTGGTGTGAATATAATGCAGCGAATTCATAGTGTTTAAATTAGGAGGAGGTGCAGGATTACCAAGACTATTATCCAGAGGGCTGAGGAGGGGTTGTTGAGGTGGTTTGGACATGTAGAGAGGATGGAACAAAGTAGAATGACTTCTAGAGTGTATAAATCTGTAGTGGATTGAAGGCGTGGTAGGGGCGGCCTAAGAAAGGTTGGAGGGAGAGGGTAAAGGAGGTTTTGTGTGCGAGGGGCTTGGACTTCCAGCAAGCATGCATGAGCGTATTTAATAGGAGTGAATGGAGACAAATGGTTTTTAATACTTGACGTGCTGAAGGGTTTCAGGGAAACCGGCAGGCCGGATTTGAGTCCTGGAGATGGGAAGTACAGTGCCGGCACTCTGAAGGAAGGATGTTAAATGTTGCAGTTTTATAACTGTAGTGTAAGCACGCCTCTGGCAAGACAGTGATGGAGTGAATGATGATAAAAGTTTTTCTTTTTCGGGCCACCCTGCCTTGGTGGGAAACGGCCGATGTGTTAATAAAAAAAATAAAAAAAGTTTGAGGAGTAAAGAATGGAAAAGGAGTTTCAGGAGGGGGCTTCAACAAAAATGAAAAACAATGAGATACTGAAATACCTAACAGGTCAGTGATGAGGGACAATGATGGGAGGTAGTGGTGGGAGGTAGTGGTGGAAGGCAGTGGTGGGAAGCAGTGGTGGGAGATAGTGGTAGGAGACAGAATTGCGGGAGACAGAAGTGAATTCAAACAAAACAAGAAACAAGGTTCACACACAGATGAAGATCAGGAGAGTCGAAGCAAACAATAAGGAAAGAGAGGAGCAGCTTGACAATTTAAGAATGTCATAGTGACGAAGATCATAAGAGAACAGAAGACCTTGCAAGGCACGTAAAGATGAATCATGGGTAATTGTAATGTTTCAAGGAAGTGATGTCTGTGGAATTTGAGATATGACTGTTGAGACCAAATTAGACTGAAGAAACTACTGACTAGAAACTACTGAGAAAAGTACAACCAGACACTGTCCAACCTTTAGGTCTATAAGAAAGATTAGAAGCAGTGAGTGAACTAGCAAGTAAAGAGGACAACTACAAAAAAATGGAAAACATAGTATGTAGGTCTAGTAATGATACACTGGAACACAGGTATTGTAACCAAGACATGCTTGTTATCTTAGGTAATGAAATTATCTGCAGAATGGTGGAACACTTGGGAAAGGAGAGAACACCCGACAGATACCAGAACACACGACAGATACCAGAACACACGACAGATACCAGAACACACGACAGATACCAGAACACACGACAGATACCAGAACACACGACATATACCAGAACACACGACAGATACCAGAACACACGACAGATACCAGAACATACGACAGATACCAGAACACACGACAGATACCAGAACATACGACAGATACCAGAACACACGACAGATACCAGAACAACGACAGATACCAGAACACCGACAGATACCAGAACACACGACAGATACCAGAAACCGACAGATACCAGAACACACGACAGATACCAGAACACACGACAGATACCAGAACACACGACAGATACCAGAACATACGACAGATACCAGAACACACGACAGCTACCAGAACACACGACAGATACCAGAACACCGACAGATACCAGAACACACGACAGATACCAGAACACACGACAGATACCAGAACACACGACAGATACCAGAACACACGACAGATACCAGAACACACGACAGATACCAGAACACACGACAGATACCAGAACACACGACAGATACCAGAACACACGACAGATACCAGAACACCCGACAGATACCAGAACACACGACAGATACCAGAACACACGACAGATACCAGAACACACGACAGATACCAGAACACACGACAGATACCAGAACATACGACAGATACCAGAACACACGACAGATACCAGAACACACGACAGATACCAGAACACACGACAGATACCAGAACACACGACAGATACCAGAACACACGACAGATACCAGAACACACGACAGATACCAGAACATACGACAGATACCAGAACACACGACAGATACCAGAACACACGACAGATACCAGAACACCGACAGATACCAGAACACACGACAGATACCAGAACAACGACAGATACCAGAACACACGACAGATACCAGAACACACGACAGATACCAGAACACACGACAGATACCAGAACACACGACAGATACCAGAACACGGTTACAGAAGATAACTCCTCTCGAACAAAAAGTCTTTCTTCCCACCTAAATTTTCTCTCTCTCTCTCTCTCTCTCTCTCTCTCTCTCTCTCTCTCTCTCTCTCTCTCTCTCTCTCTCTCTCTCCCTCTCTCCTCTCTCTTTTTTTTACACAGTGCTTGACAAGGTTAGGGGATCCCTAGCTTAATTGACAAGCTATTTACAAGTTAAAGATTCCTAACTTTATTGACAAGCTAAGAGCTGTTACCTAAATCAGCTCATTTGAAAGCATTTTTATTGTTATGAAACATACAAGTAGGGAACAGGATGAAGTTGGAGCCATCTGTGGGCCAGCATTTTCATTTCATCAACTGACTTTATGTCGTTGACATCATAATGCTGTACGAATGTGTTCCAGACTCGAGTCATCCTGGGAATAAATGATCTCAGAGGAAGTGATGTTCTGGAGAAGGGTACAGCCAGAGTGAAGTTGCTGCTTTCTGCCCGTCTTGTGGTATAGAAGCTTGCTTCTCGCTGACCTCTAAGTTGAGCCAAGTGTGGTACTTTGACAATGTTGACCTTGTACATAACAGTAAAGCCCCCCACATCCCTCCTGTGTTGAAGGCTCTTCTGAAATTACAGATCTATCCAGGATGGGTCCAGGCGAGAGATGAGACGTCTTGCTCTGTTCTCTACTCTGTCAAGCACTCGCAGATGAGAGGGAGGAGGCAGGCAAACCAAGAAAGTGGAGCATACTCAAGGTGTGAGCGTACTTGTGCCTCATACAGAATCTTGCAACCCCTATTGTCAAGCAGATGCGAGATATGGGGAAGTGCTGTAAGCTTCCTGGCTGCTCTCTCTTCTCTCTCTCTCTCTCTTCTCCCTATCGTCTCTCTCTCTCTCTCTCTTTCTCTCCCTCCCTTAAACGGTGCCCCGTGGCCTGGTGGCTAAAGCTCTCGCTTCACTCGGGGAGGGTCTGCGTTCGATTCCCAGAGAGGTTAGAAACATTGGGCGTGTTTCTTTACACCGGTTGTCTATATTCACCCATCAGTAAAATGGGTACCTGGGAGTTAGTCGACTGGTGTGGGTCGCATCCTGGGACGAGGAACTAATTTACCCGAAATGCTCTGCATAGCAAGGGGCTTTTTATATAGTAGTATGTCATTGATGTCACAGCTAAGTCTGTATACCTTGTACATGTACTTGTAGTAAATAAAGATAATATTATATTATTATTATTATTCTTCCTCCCCCACAACAACAAACCTCCTCCACAGACCCAACACTTCCAGTATACAACTACTAGAGCCGCAGACATTGATTCCAGGCTCCCCGACCCCTCTCCCCGTAACCCCCCCACACCCCTTCCGCACCCTCTATCCTCTCCCTTACTCTACATTCCCTCCCTACCCCCTATCCTCTCCCTCTACACCCCGTTCACACCCTCTATCCTCTCCACCAGCAGCAGACGCCACGTGGCCGAGGTGACAGCAGCAGGAAGGGGATCAGGGGAAGGTTAGAGATGAAGACCAGTTAGCAGAACTAAAGTAGATGCATTTCGTGGCTGCAAGGTCAGAGGAACGTATTCAGAACAGCACAACCGTAGCTCCCTCAACCTTAGTGCACACGATACAAAGTAAACAGAGTGCAGCATGAGTTTGTAATTCAGTTAAATATTATCACTACAGATTCCAGATGAATCAGAAGAGGGAAGCCACAAGTCATCACATGGAAACTACTGTCTCAATTTCTGAAAAAAAAATAGCAATTTTTTTAGAAATCTTTCAACTAAGAAACAGCAGCTCTGAAGCTAAGCTGAAGATGCATTATTCTCTTATCTCAGAGACACCAATATCCTAAATCACATTAGTACATTAAGTTTGAAGCCGCTCAGAAGTTGCGTTGCTGAGAAACAGTGTAGAAGGCATGAAGTCAATACGATGCAGAACTCAGAAATTATTACATGAAAAGGACTATTATTTTTTTTCCAAATTTCTTCAATTAAAAAAGGGAAAGTTTGGATCTGCAGAGTCCAAAATCAATGCAAACTTTTCTCTTAGATAAACTAGAGTTTATGTTTCAAGCAATTAAATAACTTTCAGCTAAGCTTGGGCTACGAAACACACCTATTTGTTTTTAAAGTGCCCGCGAGGTAACATGTAATGGGCACACAAAAAATACATTAAGTTATTCTAGTTTAAATCTACATAAAATCAACACTTTGATTTACTTCTTATCATAAGAGATATTCTCCAGTTATTTCACAGAACAATGATCTGATTTATAAAATTAGCACATTAAAATCTACACAACTTAAAATCAAAGCGAATCTTCCTTTGAGGAAAACACATCAGCACTATAAGTTTGAAGCTGACCAGAAGATGCATTCTCAAGTTATTACACAGAATCTAAAAAATTACACCTACACAGCTTATACACAAATTTCATATGATTTTGGAATTACTTTATTTTAATCCGTAGGATACATATAGCGTCTGTGCAGTGGGAAACATTCTCATTCAGCCTAAAGAAGGGAAGGATAAATCTAGTTCCTTGGATCAGGATCCCCTCACCAACATCAAGGCACTCCATTGACAGGAAATTTAATCCAGTTATTTACTGAAAAATATTAATATACCATTTCGAAATCAAGTGGAAAATGGCAGCTACACACTGCATGACCATCAACAAGTTTCTTGTAGGCAGGACACACCAGTCTTGAAATACTGAAGTCTATCAGGGGAGGCTTTCCTAAGTTATCACATGGAAACCAATTTCGGAAATGGTCTACATAAAAACGAACAGAGGCCGTCTATACCTACCCACCGTTCCTCGAACACTGTACTGGTTTTAGCTCAACACAGTTGAAAATTTGAAGGCGAACGGAAAAATCATTCTGGAGCAACGAACGAGAGTGTTGGAGGAAGTTATTAGAAGACAATAACACTGAAGCTCACACTGTCTGACGTCATGCTGTGCAGTATTCAAAGGTTTATTAAACTTGTGAAAATTAAATATGCAATAAAATGCAGTTCAGTTTTATTTAAAATTCTCCAGTCCTATTGAAAAACTATTTGATTTTGTATTTTATGGAAAGTTCATTTTATAAAATTATATAGAAAGGGAAACTGACATACAAAGCATAAACTAAGTACGAAAAATACTTACAATTAAAATTAACCAGCGCACAGAGTTTGAAGCCGAGCAAAAGAGGCGTTAATTAGTTAAAACTTTTAAACGAATTTATTTGATAAAACTGGTTGTTTAAAAGCTACATAGCTCAAAGTGAAAGCTCAGTTTTCTTTAAGTAAAGCCTACCAACACTGAAGTTTGAAAGCTATCAGAAAAGACTTTCCAATAATTATATATAATTGCTCTGAATCCAAACATTTTAAGTTTATTAACAATATCATTAAAATATCTAATTTGCACCAACAACCTAGACTTATCATCTTGTAATTGGCATCACCGTTAATATTCTGAAGGAATTAAGACGAGGCATTTTTCAGTTATTCAACAAAAATCAATATCAATATTTTATAAGATGTGTAAACTGAGCATAATAACAAGACAACCTTCCTTCCTGGTCAACACACCAGAGATATAAATTTAAAGCCGATTAGAAGAGTCCTTCTTCAGTTATCGCACAGACTTCAACGATTCCAAGTATTGTAAGCTAATTTAGAATGTTGACGCATTTGCCAACACAAGTTAAACTTAATAATGGGTACTATCCTGTCTTGAAGACTCACCAGCCACGTACTATCCTGTCTTGAAGACTCACCAGCCACGTACTATCATGTCTTGAAGACTCACCAGCCACTAAATATTGAAACCATCCAGAAGAGGGAAATCTAAATAAATTTAACGAGATTAAAAGGGAATGAAAAATTTCACGCCATTTTATACATAAAACTGACAGATGTTCATAGGCTTTAATTCTACTCTCCGCCGCCGTCGAATTAAGAGGCAGCTTGACGCAACGTTGAGAGTTACGACACACACGTGTTTGGAATTTTTTTTTTTTTTTTTTTTTTTTTATATTTTATTAAAAAAACACATTATACATAAGTTGCAATTGTATCAATCTTAACATTATACATACCAAGAACCACACCTCTGAACATAATAAAAATCAGCACATTTCTTTACAATCCACCTCCATTACACCTGAACTAAACAAGCCTATATATGCAACAACACTCATTAATACAAAACAGTACATGAAAATCTAAACCTCCTCCAGGGTAACTTCCTAGATGTACCCTCATAATCCCCCACCCACAACCCACCCAAAGCACCCTACATATTGTACAGCTTTTATATTTTTCCATACCTACACATACCAACACACATGTGTAGTAACAAAAAATAACACATAGGACACCAAACGTGCCAGGATTACTCCATTTCTCCATACCAAACCAGAGACAAAAACAGTATACATTACTATAAAGTGCAGATTATTTATCCTGCATTTCTAAATAGATACCTCAAATTAAATTTCAGGCCCTACTGTTACCCCTCCTGTATCCCCCCTTAACTTTGAATATTCAAACAACCTTAGAAACTTAAGACATAACAGGTTATTATGTCTCTCCATGTCTACAACAAAGTACATGTCTAAACTCGACACCGTACATTACATGTCATAAGGGAACCACTAAGTCACTTTTATCACGTGACTAAAGCAAAAAAAAATATAACATCATCCTATATACATTGTCATACATAATAACATGACCCAACCGGCCACTGTCTTGACCAACATGACATGTTTACCTTATACAGTTATTACACAAAACAAGGAAAGCCACCTCTATATTTCCCCAAAAAATCCCATTAATCCCTCCTCCCCCCGTCAGAAGTCCTTGATCAGTAACACACACACTTTCAAACCATATACTTACAAAATTTAAAGGTCCATCCTCGGCGCCCCAAAACCAGGGCATCCAAGTAAGTTCTCCGTCACAATCATTCCCCCACACACACATATCCGTCCATTCTCTTTCAATATAAGAAAGCACATACGCCCGCACACACCAAAAATCCCCCTTCGAGAGTCCAGTCACTTTCAGCTTCGCCCTCCTCTCCCTCCCACTCCTCCCACTTCTAAAAGTCTGCCCACTGTCATACTTCTGTAACTGTCAGGAAAAACCTATTCCACCCTGCACCATACAACAACCTATTCCTGCATTTTGTTCTATACATCGAAGCCGCCATAGCCTTTACTCGGACTCCTCCCTGTTCCCCCCGCAAAATCCATGAAACATACACGTAATCAACTGCCACATACATGAGTGCCCTCCTTACATCCTCATGCACCCCACCAATATCTAAACTCAGCACCCTCAAAGCATTTATTCCTCCTCCCCCCATCAGACAGATCACCCCTCCCAACCATTCCCTAAGTCTCCCTAAGCTTTCGCAAAAATATACAGCATGGTATGCAGTATCCTCCTCACCACACCTATCACAAAATGGCGTCACTGCCAACCCCATTTTATATAGCACTGCCCTTGATGCAACTACCCCATGCAAAAACCTATATACCACCTCTCTCACCCTCGTCTTCAGCCGCAAACCTCGCAACCCACCCCATATTCCCCTCCAGTTATATACTGGGAACACTGCCTCCCCTACCACCACATCAGCACCCTCCCCAACCCTCCCCATTGCCCTTGCTGTAAGCTTTGGAAATTATTGGAGCCATTCCAAGAAGGCGGGAATGATTGATTCTATATCTTGGTAATACGTCACCCGCATATGAATCTTGTTCTAGTTACCGTACACTAGCGTTCATAATTTGAAGGATCAGATGATCTTGTCATGAGGATAATAAAAACGAAATGGGTTTGTACGTACTCACCGTGTGTGTATATGTACTCACCGTGTGTATATGTACTCACCGTGTGTGTATATGTACTCACCGTGTGTGTATATGTACTCACCGTGTGTATATGTACTCACCGTGTGTATATGTACTCACCGTGTGTATATATGTACTCACCGTGTGTATATATGTACTCACCGTGTGTGTATATGTACTCACCGTGTGTATATGTACTCACCGTGTGTGTATATGTACTCACCGTGTGTATATGTACTCACCGTGTGTATATGTACTCACCGTGTGAATGTACTCACCGTGTATGTATATACCCTAATTGTCTTCGTATAAACTCATTAGATTTTTTTAATGTATTCTCTGTGTTTGTGTACTCATCGTGTGTATGTACTCACCGTGTGTTTGTGTACTCACCGTGTGTTTGTGTACTCACCGTGTGTTTGTGTACTCACCGTGTGTTTGTGTATTCACCGTGTGTATATGTACTCACCGTGTGTATATGTACTCACCGTGTGTATGTACTCACCGTGTGTTTGTGTACTCACCGTGTGTTTGTGTACTCACCGTGTGTGTATGTATTCACCGTGTGTATATGTACTCACCGTGTGTATATGTACTCACCGTGTGTATATGTACTCACCGTGTGTATATGTACTCACCGTGTTTTCGTGTGCATTCAAAGTGTTTTTGTTTGCAATCAGTGTATGTACTCACAGTCTGCCTGTATATAACCATTGTTTGTATGTACTGTCAGTATGTTTGTATATTCTCATTATGTGTTTATATGAACTGTGTTTGTATGCATTGTGTTTGTACTCTGTGATTGCATGTACTCTGTGTTGTTTGTACCGTGTGTTGTATTTGTATATAATCATTGTGTGTTTATAATTCAGGTAATGTTGTTCTGAGTGTGAAGACGACAGGTGCTGAGCCTTGAATCAGTCTTGTGTTTGTCTTGATCATTTTTAGTGTGATCTTCGTCTCGTCTGAAGTTGTTACTTGGAGTCTTTGTTTGACCTCTTAATAAAACTCTCTCAGTTCTTGTCGTACCTGAGTTTCTCATCATAGTGAAGCTTTTTTAGCTTTTATACCACTTTTATTTCAAGGTTCTGAATATTCTGGGATTTTTTTTTATTTTAGACGATTTTGACAACTGCTAAGGGTTTAACGATTAAGGGGGCCCCATCGTTAAATCAGTACCTTGGTTCAACCAATCATAAGGTGGGTCTGACAATGGCGGAGGTGATGAGGTGTCACTCACGTTCCACTATTGCCAGATTCATACAGCTGCTGGTTGATCACGGTTGTCTCTCTGTCTTTAGGCTGTTGCCTTGCCTCTTGATTACCATGATACATTTATT
This sequence comes from Cherax destructor, assembly GCA_009830355.1. Classification (NCBI taxonomy): domain Eukaryota; kingdom Metazoa; phylum Arthropoda; class Malacostraca; order Decapoda; family Parastacidae; genus Cherax; species Cherax destructor. Next base: position 21,687 of record WNWK01004927.1, read on the forward strand.
TTCCAACTTCGTGTACATAGTGTACATATTGTAAATACATCTGTGCATCCTTGGTGAAGGAAAATACAATTCAAAGATTACTACTGTATTATTTTAGCTCTAAGTCCCACTACGACCAGGTTAACAGGCCTTCATTACCTGAGACCGTAATAACAACTAATTATGAATATCTGGTTACAATGTATTGAGATGCGAGTGAAGGAAGTAATGGTCTTCGTGTCCAAGAGTTGCTAGTTTATACTGAGCTATCTCATTCCACAAATTATTTTGGAAGTGAAAACTTAATAATGAAAATTTATTGTTCTTCTATGTAAACCGCCAGATTCAACTTCCCAGAAGTTAAAATATCCACTACTGAAAATAGTAGAGTCTCCAAAACCTTTCAATCCCAATCTCAAAGATACTCTTACCTAATAATTTAAATTTATTTTATACCAACTGTGATAAATTCACCTTAAATCAGTAAATAGTGGAACCGACCAGATTTAATAATACCCTATACCTTACATTCCTAAATAACTAGACTCTGGCAAAAAATAAAGATGTCAAACTCAGCAAACTTGGACCACAATCTAATTGTAATTCAGAACTGCAACAAACTGGACTTGATTAGTCAAATTCCAACACTCATGAGGATGCATTAAACAAATTCAATTTCAACAATAAATACATTATCTGGTATCACATAAACGTGACCTTTCTGAAATAACACAGAAAGATTGTGTGAATAGGATGGATCTGATCCAGTGTATCGACAAGGTAGAGAAACGCTCCTTCCACAAGCGAAGACGAAGAATCACAGAACTTCATAAAAGTTGCAGATTTTCTCAAGAATGAAAATGAACACTAGTTACAAAATTGGAAAAATTAGCCTCAAACCGAATGCATCAGAACCCAGGAGAGACAGAGGGAGAAAAAAAACCACTGAAATTGAAAGAAACACAAAATATTTTTTCTAATAAACAAAGTCCATAGCAATATTCACATCTAGTATTATACTCTTAATTAAGACAAACTAATGATAATGAAATAGATGAAATATTAAAGTTTGGTAATAGGTAATTCAAATTTTAAGAAAAAATGGATAAATAAGAATACAAAATATGATGTAGGGCGTAATGACAGTAGTTTCTTGGACTATGTATTGGTAAATAAAAGACTGATGATTAGACTTCACTATGTACATGTTTATAGAGGGGCCTCAAATATATCAGATCATATTTTAATTGTAGCTACAGAGAGTAAAAGGTAGATGGGATACAAGGAGAATGGAATCAGCAAATAAGACAGAGGTAAAGGTTTATAAACTAAAGGAGGAGACAGTTAGGGTAAGATATAAACAACCATTGGAAGAAAGGCTAGTGAGAGTATAGGCAATGACGTTGAAGAGGTATGGGGTAGGTTTAAAAATGCAGTGTTAAGAGTGTTCAGCAGAAGTTTGTGGTTACAGGGAAGTGGGTGTGAGAGGGAAGAAAAGTGATTGGTGGAATGATGAAAAAATAGCATCTTATAAGGAAGGATGATTGTTATAATCATGGGGGAGTGCTAAACACGTAGGGATTCTACAGCGCTTGTAAGGGGGGGATGGAAGGTATTCAGGCTCAACTCAGTGAACTGGAGCACAGATCCAATTCCCTAGATCAATAGCCCCTCACAAGTGTCAAGGAAAGTCCCTAGAGAGGTTAAGGTGAGTCGTGAAGGAATGTCAAAGGAGAGCAAATGAGAGAGTGGGTGAGATGCTATCAACAAATTTTGTTGAGAATAAGAAGAATTTTGGAATGAGATTAATAAGTAGAGAAAGCCTAGGGAACGAGTGGATTTGACAGTTAAAAACTGGAGAGGAGAGTTATTAGATAAAGAGTTGGAGGTATCGGGAAGATGGAGCTAATATTTTAAGAAACTGTTCAATGTTGATGAAAATATCGAGCTGTGATTTCGTGCATTGAGCAGGGAGGTATAACATCTTGAAGGAGTGAGGAAAAGCCAGTTGTGAGTGTGAGGGAGGCATATCAGGCAGTGGGTAGAATGAAAGTGGGTAAAACAGCTAGGACTAAAAGCTGGTAGAGATACAGTTTTAGAGTGGTTGGAGCTTCTATTTAATCAATGTATAGAAGAAGGCAAGGTACCTAAAGACTGGCAGAAGGCATTCATAATCCCTTTGTATAAAATCAAAGTAGACAAAAGAGTGTAGAAATTATAGGGGAATAAGCCTGTTGAGTATAACTGGTAAAGTGTATGGTAGAGTTATTATTGAAAAAAAAATTAAAAGTAAAACGGTGAGCTGGATTCCAGATGAACAAGGCTTTACGAAGGGCAGGGGATGTGTAGACCAAGTGTTTACAATAAAACATATAGATGAAAAGTATTTGGATAAGGGTAAAAAGATTAATGCTGCATTTATGGATTTGGAAAAGGCGTATGATAGGGAGGGGGGCAATGTTGCAGATGTTGGAAATGTAAGGAATAGGTGGTAGGTTAGAGTACACATGAGAGAGGGAGATTTTTTCCCAGTAAAAATAAGCCTTAGACAGGGATGTGTAATGTCACCGTGGTTGTTCAATATATTTATAGATGGGGTTGTAAGAGAAGTGAATGCTCGGATGTTGGAAAGAGGTGTGGGGTTAAAAGATAAAGACTGTAACACAAAGTAGTAGTTGTCACAGTTGCTTTTTGCTGATGACACTGTGCTTTTGAGAGATTCTGACGAGAAGTTGCAGAGGTTGGTGACCGAGTTTGGAAGGGTGTGTTAAAGGACATTAAAAGTGAACATTGGAAAGAGTAGGGTGATAAGGATAACAAAACATTCAGGTAATGAAGGACTGGATATCAGATTGGAGGGAAAGAGTATGGAGGAGGTGAATGTATTCAGATATTTAGGAGTGGACGTGTCAGAAGATGGGTCTATGAAAGATGAGGTGAATCACATAATTGATGAGGAGAAAAAAGTGAGTGGTGCACTGAGGAGTCTGTGGAGAGAAAAGAACAATATCCATGGAAGCTAAGAGGGAAATGTATGAGAGTATAGTTATACACTCTTATATGGGTGTGAAGCATGGGTGGTGAATGTTGCAATAAGGAAAAGGCTGGAGGCAATGGAGATGTCGTATCTGAGGGCAATGTGTGGTGTGAATATAATGCGGAGAATTCGTAGTTTAGAAATTAGGAGGTGCGGAGTTGCTAAAAGTATTATCCAGAGAGCTGAGGAGGGGTTGTCGAAGTGGGTCGGACATTTAGAGAGGATGGAACAAAATAGAATGTCTTGAAAAGCGCATAAATCTGTAGTGGAAGGAAGGCAGGGTAGGGTTGGAAAGGTAGGAAAGGTTGGAGGGTTGGAGTAAAAGTTTTGTGTGCGAGAAGCTTGGACTTCAAGCAAGCATGCGTGAGGTGTTAGATAGGAGCGAGTGGAGACGAACTGTTTTTATGACTTGACATGCTGTTGGAGTGTGAGCAAAGTAACATTTATGAATTGATTCAGGGAAACAGGCAGGCCGGACTAGATTCCTGGAGATGGGAAGTACAGTGCCGGCACTCTGAAGGAGGGGTGTTAATGTTGCAGTTTTATAACTGTAGTGTAAGCGCGCCTCTGGCAAGACAGTAATGGAGTGAATGATGATAAAGGGTTTCTTCTTTATCGGGTCACCCTGCCTTGGTAGGTGACCCATAAAACTAATAAAAGGCCAATGTAATATCGGTATGTGAAAGGATTCAGGCAAAAGGAAATGAAGTATAGTGTGAGGGTCTTCATAGGTCAGAATTCCATCATTTAAGACATAATAGTAATGAATAAGAAAAGATTCCATTAGGTGACCATGAGATTCACAATTAAACTAACCTCAATAAAAGTTATAGAAATTATCGAAAACCATACAATGATCATCAGACAATCCTGATACTATATAAACACTCTTACAAAACAGAGAAAAAAAACAATATTACTCTTCCTCTTGACAAAGCTAAAATATTCCTCCTTAAAACTCATTAAATCATATAACCACGCTGCTCTACAATCACCATTATACACCTGCAATCTTCTCTGATCTTCATAGAAAAGCCAAGCCCATTACTGTAATATTACAACCCCTACCTATGAAAATAACTAAGTTTATAAAATGTAAACATCTGGACCCCAAACACTTGGCAGCCTAGCTGCCAAAAAAAAATTTCTTAAACAATTGCAACTGCATAAATCCTATATATTTTATTAACAATAATATAATAAATAAATTCTATTCTCCTAAGCATTATGACAAACAGAATATCAATGTATATAAAAAGTGCACTTCTGTTTTAAGAGGCATCAGAGTAAAGGTGAACAGACTGAAAAATAACTGTTCCAGACAAGCAATCAGAAAAACAGGGGAAGATTAGCTTCTTGGAGGCAAAAAACACAGGATAAAACCTAGAGCTCAGCAGCTGGAGCTCTGCCAGACAGTGTCAGTAACCTCAAATAGTCCGTTTATGATGACCTACTTCCACCAGCAGGCCCCGCTCACTTATGTCATTACTTCCAGCTCCTAACCTGGCTTCTGGTCCAATGTAAGGTGGTGGGTGATCAGTCCCTTAGCCTCTACCTTAGGCAGAAGGACTGATCATCTATCAAGGCTAAGGGACTGATCACCTCAGAATTGCTTCTATCTCCAAGATTATACTCGACAGTATTTTGCACAAGCGAAACGTTTCAGCAACACAGCTTCCTAAGTGCTGCACAGGTGTCATTCATCAGGACACTGGAAGCAGGAGGGAGAAGTGTGGTAACTCCAGGAGTGCTAAAAAAGGAGTGCGCAGAATGCGTGGACCGAAGAAGGGAGGATGGAGGCAACGAAATGTATTCCTGCGGAACAGGAGGAGGAAGGAAAGGATTAAATTCAGGTGTAGAAGATGGCGGTTCAGTGCGAACTTCTATCCCTATCAGCCGAGTTGGGGGAAGAACAGATTGTGTAAACCCTAACGAACAAGGTAATAGAGGACTGAATGGAAGGGGAAGGCTGACTAGCACTTGAGGTTGGATCGGAGGTCGAAATAGTCTCAGAAAAGAGTTCCTCAAATTTGCTACTAACGAGAACCTGACGAGAGCTGTGCATCGGGTGAAGTCGAGAAGCCATAAGAATACATGTAATCCTTGGCAAGCGGCCAGTTTGGTGAAGCTGGTTTACGTGCTGACACTATGACACTATGACACTATGACACTATGACACTATGACACTATGACAGTATGACACTATGACAGTATGACACTATGACAGTATGACAGTATGACACTATGACATGCTCTTCTCCAGAGGAAGCGAGTTTACTTGCTTGAAGAAGCAAGACTTGAACGGAAGTAGTGATGTGCCACAGCACACTAAGGGCAATGAAGGGTAGAAGGAAGAGCACATTCTCGCGCAGTGGCTGTACCACTAGTAGTTATGACAATATTAATTATTATTATAATAAAAAAGAAGCGCTAAACCCACTAGGGTCATACAGCAAAGGCGGGTTATTTGTGTAATGTTGAGGAGTGGGGAGGCGGTCCGCAGGTAAGGGCTCTGCTACGGTCCAGCAGCGACCTGCTGAACACAACGTAAGCTTGGCGATGCTTCAGGCTGTGTACAGGATGAACAAAAGTGTCGCCTGTGCGCAGTTACTGGGACTGCAGTTTACGGTAGAAATCGTCAATTTACTTAATTAATGTTTTATGATGGTCAATTAAACGATTACGGATGACAGTCCTGCAACACGAATTTAAGAGAGGCTGTCGCAGAACCGTAACGCGCGTGCTATCTACAGTTTGTAATCTATAGATTATGAATACTAGTAGCATTATTAACACGCACCTGGCAAGCCCTGCTGTGCTCAATATAGAGAGTAACCCTCGGCCAGTACATGTCAATAATTAGATCGATGGCATAAAATACAGACAAGTTGATGAATTAGACACATCTGCATCATGAGAGTATCTTTATCTGAGGAACGTTTCGCCACCCAGAGCTTGTATCCATCTAGACGTACTCAGATGATGAGAGTGTCTTTATCTGAGGAACGTTTCGCCACCCTGAGCTTGTATCCATCTAGACGTACTCAGATCATGCACATGTAGCTAATTTCTCAACATGTCAGTATTTTATACTTCTGATCTAATCTCACACCGTATCTGAAGCTTCGTTGGGCAGAAGTGTAAAGAATCGTGATAAGATGCAGGGCATACACTTCATGTAAACATAAGGGAATCGAACGTGGGAGCTGTTCAGAAATATAGTGAGAAGAAAGTCGAGAATCATCATACCTGGAGTTTACCTGGAGAGGGTTTCGGGGGTCAACGCCCCCGCGGCTCGGTCTGAGACCAGGCCTAGTGGTGGATCAGGGTCTGAGCAACCAGGCTGTTACTGCTGGCCGCACGCAAACTGACGTACGAACCACAGCCCGGTTGGTCAGGTACTGACTTTAGGTGCCTGTCCAGCGCATTCTTGAAGACAGCCAGGGGTCTATTGGCAATCCCCCTAATATATGCTGGGAGGCAGTTGAACAGTCTTGGGCCCCTGACACTTACTGTGTTGTCAGTGTACTCGTGGCGCCCCTGCTTTTCATTGGGGGAATGTTGAATCTCCTGCCGAGTCTTTTGCTTTCATAGGGATTGATTTTCGTGTGCAAGTTTGGTACTAATCCCTCTAGGATTTTCAAAGTGTATATTATCATGTATCTTTCTCGCCTGCATTCCAGGGAATACAAATCAAGGGACTTCAACCGCTCCCAGTAATTTAGGTGCTTTATCGTATATGTGTGCCGTGAAAGTTCTTTGTACACTCTCCAGGTCAGCAATTTACCCTGCCTTGAAGGGGGCAGTTAGTGTACAGCATTATTATTATTATTATTATTATAATAATGGGGGAGCGCTAAATCCATAGAATTATACAGCGCATGTGGGGGGATGGAAGGTATTCAGACTCAATTCAGGGAACCGGAGCACAGATCCAATTCCCTATATCAAGATCCCCTCACCAGCTTCAAGGTGATGTGCTTAGTGTACAGCAATAAAACCTAGAGAGAACAATCGATTTGAAGAAAATCATCATGGGCGTGGCGTCCCTAGTTTTGAAGGTTCTCATTATCTATCCTATAATTTTTCTAGTAGATGCGATAGAAACATTGTTGTGATCTTTGAAGGTGAGATCTTCTGACATCATCACTCCCAGGTCCTTCACATTACTTTTTCGCTCTATTGTATGGTTAGAATTTGTTGTATACCCTGGTACAGTTTTAATTTCCTCAAGTTTTCCATATCTGAGTTTAAATTTCTCTTCATTGAACTTCATATTGTTTTGAGTGGCCCATTTAAAGATTTGGTTGATGTCCGCTTGAAGTCTTGCAGTGTCTTCGATGGAGGACACTGTCATGGCAATTACTTTAATTTAATGTAACTTATCTTTATATATAGCCACTGATGACTAAATTACATAAATATAGTAAATTCAGGCAGCAGGGTATATTCTGTCATTGCTTGATTAACTGTCAGCAGCTTGCCCAGTATGTACAGTGTGAGGACAGACTGACAGTGGAAGTCCATCCTCACACTGGCAGCATCATGCCAGAAGTTACCATCACATTTATGTAATATAATTAAAGTGTTTAACTGTGCCACCAACTTGCAGCTCTGCATAGATAATTCAGAAATAGATACATGTAAATGTGTAAGAAAACTGAATTTGAAGACAGAGAAAGGAAAGAGTGATGGGATAAATATTCATATTTCAGATGTAATGGTGTCAATTAAAAAAGGGGATTGACACAAACATAAACAACACTGATATAACGGTGCTATTTCCTGTGAAGTTGGCTCCATCTTCCTCACACATTTGATTTCAGTGTCTTAACCTACACTATGATGTACTAACAATGGTGTAAGACTAGTTAGTTGCTGAGTTGAAGGGTGCAACAGTCAGGGAACCATATTAGCCCTGCAACTGAAACTTAAGAGCAACTCACATAAACCCCATAGCACATTTGTAATAACCTTAATCCCAATTTTTACTTTCACAATCACACAGGTTATTCAGTAAGATTAGGGACAAGATAGGCCCACTTAAGAGTAACTCAGGTCAGATCACTGACAGGAATAAGGAAATGTGTGAACTTTTCAATGCCTACTTCCTCTCAGTTTTTACTCAGGAAGATACTAGAGAAATTCCAGAAATAATAAATTATGTAGAACAGGACGATAATAAACTATGCACTATTAGGGTAACTAGTGACATGGTCCTCAGACAAATAGAGAAATTAAAACCTAACAAATCCCCAGACCCTGATGAACTGTTTGCAAGGGTTTTAAAGAAATGTAAAGAGGAACCTAGCATACCTTCGGCTAATCTTTTCAATATATCACTACAAACTGGCATAGTGCCAGACAAGTGAAAAATGGCAAATGTAATACCTATTTACAAGGCAGGTGACAGGTCCATAGTTGGTACATTCATGGAATCAATAATTGCCGAGACAATTCGTAGCCATCTTGAAAGGCATAAATTGATTAATAAATCTCAGCACGGTTTTACAAAGGGGCGTTCCTGATTTACGAATTTACTAACTTTCTTCACTAATGTATTTAAGGAGGTAGATCATGGTATTGAATATGATATTGTGTATATGGACTTCAGTAAGGCTTTCGATAGAGTTCCAAATCAGAGGCTATTGAGGAAACTTAAGGCACACGGAATAGGAGAAATTTTTTCCTGGGTAGCGGCAAAGGTTGACAAATAGGCAGCAGAGAGTTTGCATAAATGGGGAGAAATCAGAATGGGGGCGCGTCACAAGCGGTGTTCCAAAGGAGTCAGTGTTGGGCCCCTTGTTGTTCACAATTTACATAAATGACACCGAAATAGGCCGTCCAATTCATTCAAGTGAGGACATTAGAGCACTCCAGGATGATTTGAATAGACTGATGCAGTGGTCGGAGAAGTGGCAGATGCAGTTTAATATAGACAAATGCAAAGTTCTAAATGTTGGACAGGAAAATATCCATGCCACATATAAACTAATAATGTAGGTCTTAATATTACGGATTGCGAAAAGAATTTAGGAGTTCTGGTTAGCAGTAATCTGAAACCAAGACAACAGTGCATAAATGTTCGCAATAAAGCTAACAGAATCCTTGGCTTCATATCAAAAAGTATAAAAAAATTGAAGTCCTCAGGTTGTTCTTCAACTCTATATATCTTTGGTTAGGCCTCATTTAGATTATGCTGCACAGTTCTGGTCACCGTATTGCAGAATGGATATAAATGCACTGGAAAACGTACAAAGGAGGATGACAAAGTTGATCCCATGTATCAGAAATCTTCCCAATGAGGATAGACTGAGGGCCCTGAATCTGCACTGTCTAGGGGGGATATGACTGAGGTGAATAAATGGAAAACAGGAATTAATAAAGGGGATGCAAATAGCGTGCTAAAAATATCTAGCCTAGATAGGACTCGCAGTAATGGTTTTAAGCTGGAAAAATTCAGATTCAGGAAGGATATAGGAAAGCACTGGTTTGGTAATTGAGTTGTGGATGAGTGGAACAAACTCCCGAGTACCGTCATAGAAGCTATGACGTTGTGTTGGACCTGACTAGCTTGTGCTACTAGGTCAGATGCCGTGCTCCTCCCATAAGTGAATGTGACTGACCTGACTAGGTCGGTGGGAGAATTGGACCTCCCTCGCATGGGCCAGTAGGCCTGCTGCAGTGTTCCTTCTTTCTTATATTCTTATTACACTTACTATTGATACATACAACACACCTGTCAAATATCCTCCATCTTTTTTTGCCTTCTTGTTTATAACAATACATTTTGATGTTTGCATTTCAAAATATAAAATAATTTATATGTAGAATGCTACATTAAAATACTTCATACACAATAAATTGAATTGAGACTTGCAATGATGCAGTACTACATGAAGGAATAACAAAACAAATTTATTTCCAGCCAAAACAATGGTTCCAACTAGGTGCATTTATTAACATTAATGATGGTAACACAGGTTCACCCTCGTACCAATATTACACATAATGTATTTAGCATCTCTACCCAGTGTTGTCACTTTTTTGCTTCGACTCTTTTATAACTAGTTTTCTCTTGAAGAGTTTTCATAGCAATCCATTAAAGAGCACCACCACTGTTAACACTGTTTCACTGTTAATAGTGAGTGCATCTTGAGTTACCATGTGTACCACTGTGTCTAACCACTTGAGCATTAACATAATTCTACCAAACTTGCTTTTCTATTAAAAAAGCATAGGCAGTCCTGAACTAAATGTATTTTCAAAGCAAGTACAAATAACCTTAAAGAACAATCTGATTAAGATTTGTTTATATTTACAACCACTCAATTCTGACTACAACCTACAAAATGCCTCTACACTGATCAACAAAATTTGATACAACATAATAAACACTTATCTTCCAATTTCCTAGCTGTATTTCGTGTCACCGGTCACACGTCTATGTGCGGAAGTTTTCCACATTCATTTTGTTATTTGTAATCTTCGAGGACACTTCCATGTCAGTCACTGATTATATGTTGTTGGGGCCGACCAACTTCCTCCTCCCATGCTACCCATTCCATCGTAGTGGTACACACGACCATTTAAATTATAATAAAAAAGAAGCACTAAACATACAAGGGTCATACAGCGCAGCAGGGCAGGGAAGGGTGCAGGGGTATTGGGTAGCAAGAAGGAGAGGGATTATTATTAGGTCATGCAGTGCAGTGGGGTAGGGGATAGCGCAGGGGTAGAGGATAGCAAGAAGGAGAGGTAGAAAGGGCTGTTAAGAGTGCTAGAGGCAACATCATCATAGTTTGTGCAGTAAATCAGTTGCTGTCAAAAAGTCAACGAGAGAGTGTGGGTTAAAGGGATGTTCATCAGCAAGGAGAGAAGACAAAGTAAGGGCATTAGAGCGGTGACGACGTCGGAGGTAAATTCTGCATGCTCGTTGATAGAGTGGGCAGTCCAACAGAATATGGCGAACAGAAACTGGAACCTGACAATTCTCAGAGTGGAACAGGGCCCTCTCATGAGATACCCGTGAGTAAGACGAGTGTGACCGATGTGAAGACGGGAGAGTGTAGTCTCCCAACCTCGACATTGGTGACAAGAAAAAGGCCAGAAACCTATACTCGGTTTAATAGAATGAAGTTTGTTATTTAGCAGGTCAGACCAACGTTGTTGCCAACGGTTGCGAAGGTGGGTATAAATCATAGCAAAATAGTCTGTTAATGGAACGGCTCTATATGAAACTGGGAGGTCATGTACTGCTAACTGCACAGCAGTGTCTGCCTGTTCATTGCCCTGTACGTCAACATGACCAGGGACCCAGCAAAAAACAACATCTTTGTGCTTGCTAGAGATACAGCATAACCAAATTTGGATACGAAGAGCCAGGGGATGAGGTGTATCAAATTTTCGTATAGCTTGCAAAACACTAAGCGAGTCTGAAACTACCACAAATGGCAACACAGGCATAGATACAATACAAAAAAGTGCTACGAGAATTGCATACAATTCAGCTGAAAAAATGATAGCCGAGGCTAATAAATACCCTCATATGACGCTGTCTGGAAACATTCCTACTAATCCAACACCGTCAGAAGCATTGGAATCATTGGTGTACACTACGATGACATGAGAATGAAACTGGAAGTGATTAAGAAAAAGAGAGCGAGAAGCAACCATAGGTGTTCGGGCTTTCATGCATGGCAGTGGGGAAGAGTGAAGAGAAGCGACAGGAGGTGGATAGGTGTTGCATGCAAAGAGTATGTAACCTTTATTTGGAGCATGTTAAACACACCCTTTAACAGATAAGGCGAAGGAAATCTCTGCCTTCGTAATTCCAGGAGGTCATTATCAGTATACAGTGACCCCCTTCAGAATGAAAAACTCTCCTGCATCATTCCAGAGACTTATCCATCAGGCTATTAAAGGACTTGAAGGCACGGCAGCTTACCTAGATGATATAGTTGTTGTGTCGGACACTTGGGACCAACATGTGTTTAGGCTTAAGGCTCTCTTTGAGACCTTCCAGAGTTTTCATTTAACTGTTAATTTATCAAAGTCATCCTTTGGCCAATCTAATATTAATTTTCTGGGCCATGCAGTAGGTAGTGGCAAAGTGGCCCCTAAATTTGCAAAAATTCTGGCCATTAAAAATTATCCAGTTTTCCCTGACAGGAAATCCCTTCAACGTTTTCTAGGGATGGTAGGGTTTTATAGAAGATTCTGTAAAAATTTTGCAGATATTGTTGCACCTCTAACCTCACTTACTAGTCACAAAGTTCCCTTTATTTGGACCCCAGAATGTCAAGATGCATTTACGAAAGCAAAGAGATTACTTTGTACTGCACCCATTCTGTTGTCTCCAGACTTTTCAAAACCATTTTCCTTACAGATTGATGCTTGTGAGTCTGGGGTGGGGGCAGTGCTTTTGCAATCTGGGGATGATGGGTTGCAGCCTGTGGCATTTTCTCTGCCAAATACCAGCCACACCAGAGGGCCTACTCTACTATAGAGAAGGAGGGCCTGGCTCTACTTCTGGCATTAGAGCATTTTGATGTCTACGTGGGCCAGTCCTCTCAGGTGGTCTCCATCTACAGCGACCACAACCCTCTGGTGTATCTACAGAACATGAAGAACAAAAATACCAGACTCATGCGTTGGAGTATTAGGTTGCAACCCTACAATATAAAAATTATACACATTGCTGGAAAATTTAACACACTAGCTGATGTGTTGTCCAGAAGTCATTGTATTTAGTTAGGATGTGTTAGGGACTTTGGGTAGAACCAGCCCTTTTTTCCCTAGTGGTGGTTTTTTTAGTGGGGGGGTGCCCTGCTACCGACCGCAGGCACCTTGGACCTATGTTAGCCCTACCGTCGGCTGTCTCACTCTTAAGTTTAAAGCTGGACTTATGTCTCAAGAAAAGTTTAGCTTTAACTAATGAGCGGGATGGTTGAGGGGAAAGGCGGTCCCATTATTATAATGTGCCATGGTGGCACTCTACCCATTTGAGGTGGAAGCCTAGTCCTGAGCCCTCTTGGGGTGGGGGTGTTGCATGCAAAGAGTATGTAACCTTTATTTGGAGCATGTTAAACACACCCACATAGGCTCCCCTCCAACCAGCGAACCATCGTTAAGGGTTTGGTGATGAGGGCCCCATCATCAAATCAACGACTCGGTTCAGCCAATTAAATGCGAGTTTAACAATGACAAAGGTGACGTGGTTACCACTCGCAGTTTGTCATTGGAATTCCTGCATAGAGCTGGTTGTGGAAAGTTGTCTGTCTTTTGGCTGCTGCTTAGCCTAGACAACTGTGGCGTGCACTAAACACTACTCCTTTGTATATAGTGTACATATGTGTAAATAGCACTTTGTTATACTTGGTGAAGGAAAAGACAAAAGTCTTATATAATCACAATTACTTGGTGAAGGAAAATATAAAAGTTTGGAATTAATCTAGCTGATTTTTGAAAGAAATACAATTTCAATACATCTTCTACTGTGTTTCTTTGCTCCAAGCTCCCTTTACACTCAGGTTAACAGGCCATTGAACCTGAGGTTGTAATAATAGGTGTCCATCAATGGTTTAGTCTTCGCAAAGTAGTCGGAGATAGGTTCAATTGTTTCAGAGGACAAGGACGTTGTATGTGGGATGATATTGGAAATAGAAGGAGGAGGGTGAGTAAAGACCGGGGCGACGACGGAATTTACCAAAGTGGGGGGGGGACGACGAAAGGTTAGAGGTAACTTGAGAAGAAGCTTGGGAGGGGACAGGAAAGGAAAGTACTGTACGAGGGGGAGGATTGACCTCCACACTCGCAACAGAACGAGTAAGAAGTAAAGATCCAGGTACTGAGACTGGAAATGAAAGAGATTTACCCTTTGGGGATTTGTTGGACTTTGAAGAAGTAGAGGCACGAGGGGAAAGGAGTTGTTGTGCGAGGTCTTGCAGACATAGAAGCTTGCGTGTGTGATGAAGATTGGAGAACAGAGGAGGTGACGAGGTAGGGACGACCATTTAAAGTTCCGGGAAAAGGCGGTGTCTGGGGTGGTGTATGTGGGTGGCGTGGTATGGAATGGTTGAGGAATCAAGCTGCCCCCTAATTTGCACAGTTTCACATGAAATGGCGTGTATGCATGGTTGTAAATTCAACATTTTTTTTTATTCTTAGGTTATGTTAGCTTAGGGTGTTAGCTAACCCACCAATAACGAAATTAAGAAAGACAGGTAGCTAACTTAAGGATGCATAGTTCATATATATTGAAATTTCGTTCATTCATTTTCAAGCACATGTTAACGAATATGGAGGATGGGTTGCATGAACACGACCTAAAATAGATGTTGTCTTTGTTGGAGAGCAAAAGAAATTTTGTCAAGCACTGCTAGGGTGACTTTCAAATTGCCTTTCCAAGGAATTAGACTCTAGTGCCATAGTGAGGAGCAGTGCATAGAAATCATATAGAAGTGTCACTAACAGTAGTAACACATCCCAGCCACCATTTAGTCCAGAAAGGGCAGGCACTAAACAGACTCCCCTGGATTAAAAGAGAGGACTCTGTGGCAGCTACAAGATCAAGGTGCGCCCACCCTCAGATGCTTGCTTGTCTCTACCCACATACTCCGCATCTCAGCGAGAACACCGTCATCCACGAAGTGAAAAACACAACATTAGACAGCAGAGGAGCGATACAAAAAAAAGCCAATTATTTCAGCTGAACCTACTCTGAACTTCCAATTTGACCTCTATCCCATCTGAAGGATACATGAAGAACATTACCGGGGGTCAATGCCCCCGTGGCTCAGTCTCAGACCAGATCGCCACCAAGGATGCGTATTTCCCACTCAGTAGCCACCAAGGGCAGCCTCAACCCCCAGGTGAGAGGAAACAAGGGGTGTATGGATCACCATGAGTGACACACACGCACACACAGGGTACGGCTCTCCCGAGGGATGAAGACACACCACAAACACTATAAGCTTCCCATACTATGAGTAGAACAACTTGCTTCAGTATTACATCACTTATACAAATATATCTGGATTTAGGCTAATTAAACAGATATCAGGAATGAGATCGTCGATCCAGGGAAAATCAATGTACAGTTCTCCTCTCTCCCTACCATCCCTCCTCTCTCCCTACCTCCCCTCCTCTCTCCCTGCCTTATCTCATCTCTCCCTACCTTCCCTCCTCTCTCACTACCATCCCTCCTCTCTCCCTACCATCCCTCCTCTCTCCCTACTTCCCCTCCTCTCTCCCTACCTTATCCCCTCTCTCTCAACCTCTTCTCCTCTTCTCCTACCTTCCCTCCTCTCTGCCTACCTCTCTCCCTACCTCCTCTCCTCTTCCTCTTCCTTCCAACCTCTCCCCCTACCTTCCTTCCTCTTCCCCTACCTTCCCTCCCCTATCCCCCTACCTTCCCTCCTCTCTCCCTACCTCCTCTCCTCCCTACTTCCCTTAATCTCTTCCCTGTCTTCCTCAGTCATCCTGGAGGAAGGTTCCTGGTCTACTAATTATCATAACTTTTTCTTCTCTAACACTTTATTACTGTTATCTTACTCTCACTTCCTGCTCAATTAACCTGTTATTTTGTGGCTACCTCTCTCCTCTTCTTCTTTAGTGAACACCTGTCTTCTTGGTGCTCTTCCCATCATCACTCTCTCTCTCTCTCTCTCTCTCTCTCTCTCTCTCTCTCTCTCTCTCTCTCTCTCTCTCTCTCTCTCTCTCTCTCTCTCTCTCTCTCTCTCTTCTCTCTTCCTCTCTCTCTCTTCTCTCTCTCTCTCTCTCTTCTCTCCTTCTCGTGAGTGTTTCTCACTCTGCTATCTTTGTGGTTCTACTCAAATTTTGTGAGGGTCGAGTCGCAGCTCCTGGACCCGAGTGTGTGTCACACATACAAATTTCCTAAAATTTGAGGCGAGCGACGAGGTTGGGGACAAAAGACGTGGTAAAGAGGAAGAGAAGAAGTGGTGAAGGTAACAACCTTCTTCAACACCTCAGCTGCTCCATGTGATGTTACCTCAGCTGCTCCATGTGATGTTTCTTAAGCTGCTCCATGTGATGTTACCTCAGCTGCTCCATGTGATGTTACCTCAGCTGTTCCATGTGATGTTACCTCAGCTGCTCCATGTGACATTAAATTAGCTGTTCCATGTGATGTTACCTCATCTGCTCCATGTGATGTTTCTTAAGCTGCTCCATGTGATGTTACCTCAGCTGCTCCATGTGACGTTAACTTAGCTGCTCCATGTGATGTTTCTTAAGCTGCTCCATGTGATGTTACCTTAACTGCTCCATGTGACATTAAATTAGCTGCTCCATGTGATGTTACCTCAGCTGCTCCATGTGATGTTTCTTAAGCTGCTCCATGTGATGTTACCTCAGCTGCTCCATGTGACGTTAACTTAGCTGCTCCATGTGATGTTACCTTAACTGCTCCATGTGATGTTTCTTAAGCTGCTCCATGTGATGTTACCTTAACTGATCCATGTGACGTTAAATTAGCTGCTCCATGTGATGTTACCTTAACTGCTCCATGTGATGTTTCTTAAGCTGCTCCATGTGATGTTACCTTAACTGATCCATGTGACGTTAAATTAGCTGCTCCATGTGATATTACCTCAGCTGCTCCATGTGATGTTTCTTAAGCTGCTCCATGTGATGTTACCTTAACTGCTCCATGTGATGTTACCTTAACTGCTCCATGTGATGTTACCTCAGCTGCTCCATGTGATGTTACCTTAACTGCTCCATGTGATGTTACCTTAACTGCTCCATGTGACGTTAACTTAGCTGCTCCATGTGATGTTACCTCAGCTGCTCCATGTGATGTTTCTTAAGCTGCTCCATGTGATGTTACATTAACTGCTCCATGTGATGTTACCTTAACTGCTCCATAAGATGTTACCTCAGCTACTCCATGTGATGTTACCTTAACTGCTCCATGTGATGTTACCTCAGCTGCTCCATGTGATGTTACCTCAGCTGCTACATGTGATGTTACCTCAGCTGCTCCATGTGATGTTATGTTACACACTGGTGTACAAGCAGTGCCAGACACACTGGTGTACAAGCAGTGCCAGACACACTGGTGTACAAGCAGTGCCAGACAACTGTGAAACATCAACACTGGTGTACAAGAGTGCAAACACTGGACACAGTGCAGACTGTGACAAGCAGTGCCAGACACACTGGTGTACAAGCAGTGGCAAACACACTGGTGTACAAGCAGTGCCAGACACACTGGTGTACAAGCAGTGCCAGTCACACTGGTGTACAAGCAGTGCCAGACACACTGGTGTACAAGCAGTGCCAAACACACTGTTTAACGAGCAGTCCAGACACACATGGTGTACAAGCAGTGCCAGACACACTGGTGTTGCACAGAGCAGTGCCAGACACACTGGTGTACAAGCAGTGCCAGACACACTGGTGTACAAGCAGTGCCAGACACACTGGTGTACAAGCAGTGCCAGACACACTGGTGTACAAGCAGTGCCAGACACACTGGTGTACAAGCAGTGCCAGACACACTGGTGTACAAGCAGTGCCAGACAGACTGGTGCACAAGCAGTACCAGACACACTGGTGTACAAGCAGTGTCAGACAAACTGGTGTACAAGCAGTGCCAGACACACTGGTGTACAAGCAGTGAGAGACACACTTGTGTACAAGCAGTGCCAGACACACTGATTTACAAACAGTGCCAGACACACTGGTGTACAAGCAGTGCCAGACACACTGGTGTACAAACAGTGCCAGACACACTGGTGTACAAGCAGTGCCAGACACTGGTGTACAAGCAGTGCCAGAAACACTATTGTACAAGCAGTGCCAGACATACTGGTGTACAAGCAGTGCCAGACACACTAATGTACAAGCAGTGCCAGACACACTGGTGTACAAGCAGTGCCAGACACACTGGTGTACAAGCAGTGCCAGACAGACTGGTGCACAAGCAGTGCCAGACACACTCGTGTACAAGCAGTGCTAGACACTGGTGTACAAACAGTGAGAGACACTGGTGTACAAGCAGTGCCAGACACACTGGTGTATAAGCAGTGCAAGACACTGGTGTACAAGCAGTGCTAGACACACTGGTGTACAAGCAGTGCCAGACACACTGGTGTACAAGCAGTGCCAAACACTGGTGTACAAGCAGTGCCAGACACACTTGTATACAAGCAGTGCCAGACACACTGGTGTACAAGCAGTGCCAGACACACTGGTGTACAAGCAGTGCCAGACACACTGATGTACAAGCAGTGCCAGACACACTGGTGCACAAGCAGTGCCAGACACACTGGTGTACAAGCAGTGCCAGACACACTGGTGTACAAGTAGTGCCAGACACACGAGTGTACAAGCAGTGCCAGACACA
Organism: Cherax destructor; assembly: GCA_009830355.1. Taxonomy (NCBI): domain Eukaryota; kingdom Metazoa; phylum Arthropoda; class Malacostraca; order Decapoda; family Parastacidae; genus Cherax; species Cherax destructor. The sequence goes on from WNWK01004927.1 coordinate 40,076, forward strand.
CTGGTGTACAAGCAGATCCAGACACACTGGTGTACAAGCAGTGCCAGACACACTGGTGCACAAGCAGTGCCAGACACACTGGTGTAAGAGCAGTACCAGACACATTGGTGCACAAGGTGTGCCAGACACACCGGTGTACAAGCAGTGGCAGACACACTGGTGTACAAGCAGTGCCACACTGATGTACAAGCAGAGCCAGACACACTTGTGTACAAGCAGTGCTAGAAACACTGGTGTACAAGCAGTGCCAGACACACTTGTGTACAAGCAGTGTCAGACACACTTGTGTACAAGCAGTGCCACACACTGGTGCACAAGCAGTGCCAGACACATCGGTGTACAAGCAGTGCCAGAAACACTGGTGTACAAGCAGTGCCACACTGATGTACAAGCAGTGCCAGACACACTTGTGTACAAGTAGTGCTAGAAACACTGGTGTACAAGCAGTGCCAGACACACTGGTGTACAAGCAGTGCCAGACACTTGTGTACAAGCAGTGCCACACACTGGTGTACAAGCAGTGCCACACACTAGTGTATAAGCAGTGCCAGTCACACTGGTGTACAAGCAGTGCCAGACACACTGGTGTATAAGCAGTGCCAGTCACACTGGTGTACAAGCAGTGCCAGACACTTGTGTACAAGCAGTGCCACACACTGGTGTACAAGCAGTGCCACACACTAGTGTATAAGCAGTGCCAGACACACCGGTGTACAAGCAGTGCCAGACACACTGGTGTACAAGCAGTGCCACACTGATGTACAAGCAGTGCCAGACACACTTGTGTACAAGCAGTGCTAGAATCACTGGTGTACAAGCAGTGCCAGACACACTGGTGTACAAGCAGTGCCAGACACACTTGTGTACAAGCAGTGCCACACACTGGTGCACAAGCAGTGCCAGACACACCGGTGTACAAGCAGTGCCAGACACACTGGTGTACAAGCAGTGCCACACTGATGTACAAGCAGTGCCAGACACACTTGTGTACAAGTAGTGCTAGAAACACTGGTGTACAAGCAGTGCCAGACACACTGGTGTACAAGCAGTGCCACACACTGGTGTACAAGCAGTGCCACACACTGGTGTACAAGCAGTGCCACACACTAGTGTACAAGCAGAGCCAGTCACACTGGTGTACAAGAAGTGTCAGACACACTGGTGTACAAGCAGTGCCAGAAACACTGGTATACAAGCAGTGCCAGACACACTGGTGTACAAGCAGTGCCAGACACACTGGTGAACAAGCAGTGCCAGACACACTGGTGTACAAGTAGTGCCAGACACACTGGTGTACAAACAGTGCCAGACACACTGGTGCACAAGCAGTGCCAGACACACTGGTGTACAAGCAGTGCCAGACACACTGGGTGTACAAGCAGTGCCAGACACACTGGTGTACAAGCAGTGCCAGACACACTGGTGTACAAGCAGTGCCAGACACATTGGCTTACAAGCCGTGCCAGTCACACTTGTGTACAAGAAGTGCCAGGCACACACTGGTGTACAAGTAGTGCCAGACACACTGGTGTACAAGCAGTGTCACACACTGATGTACAAGCAGTGCCAGACACACTTGTGTACAAGCAGTGCTAGAAACACTGGTGTACAAGCAGTGCCAGACACACTGGTGTACAAGCAGTGCCAGACACACTTGTGTACAATCAGCGTCATACACACTGGTGCACAAGCAGTGCCAGACACACCGGTGTACAAGCAGTGCCACACACTGGTGTACAAGCAGTGCCAGTCACACTGGTGTACAAGCAGTGCCAGACACACTGGTGTACAAGCAGTGCCAGAAACACTGGTATACAAGCAGTGCCAGACACACTGGTGTACAAGCAGTGCCAGACACACTGGTGAACAAGCAGTGCCCGACACACTGGTGTACAAGCAGTTCCAGACACACTGGTGTACAAACAGTGCCAGACACACTGGTGCACAAGCAGTGCCAGACACACTGGTGTACAAGCAGTGCCAGACACACTGGGTGTACAAGCAGTGCCAGACACACTGGTGTACAAGCAGTGCCAGACACACTGGTGTACAAGCAGTGCCAGACACATTGGTTACAAGCAGTGCCAGTCACACTGTGTACAAGAGTGCCAGGCACACACTGGTGTACAAGTAGTGCCAGACACACTGGTGTACAAGCAGTGTCAATACACTGATGTACAAGCAGTGCCAGACACACTGTGTACAAGCAGTGCTAGAACACTGGTGTACAAGCAGTGCCAGACACACTGGTGTACAAGCAGTGCCAGAACACTTGTGTACAACAGTCAACACACTGGTGACAAGCAGTGCCAGACACACGGTGTACAAGCAGTGCCAGACACTGGTGTACAAGCAGTGCCAGTCACACTGGTGTACAAGCAGTGCCAGACACACTGGTGTACAAGCAGTGCCAGAAACACTGGTGTACAAGCAGTGCCAGACACACTGGTGAACAAGCAGTGCCAGACACACTGGTGTACAAGCAGTGCCAGACACACTGGTGTACAAGCAGTGCCAGACACACTGGTGTACAAGCAGTGCCAGACACACTGGTGTACAAGCAGTGCCAGACACACTGGTGTACAAGCAGTGCCAGACACACTGGTGTACAAGCAGTGCCAGACACACTGGTGTACAAGCAGTGCCAGACACACTGGTGTACAAGCAGTGCCAGACACACTGGTGTACAAGCAGTGCCAGGCACACACTGGTGTACAAGCAGTGCCAGACACACTGGTATACAAGCAGTGCCAGACACACTGGTGTACAAGCAGTGCCAGACACACTGGTGTACAAGCAGTGCCACACACTGGTGTACAAGCAGTGCCAGACACACTGGTGTACAAGCAGTGCCAGACACACACTGGGTCGGCCATATTGGTAACATCTGATAATACATATTTTTAAGTGCCAGGTTGTTACACATTATGTTTGAAAATTAACAGTTGGTTAATTTTTCAACACAAAAGGAAAAACGATCTATTTTTAAGTTATTATTTGTCATGACAGCTCCTATCGTCAGTCACATTACCGTGTAGAAGACTCCATAAAGTGGTAAGCAACCAAGGTGTTGCTTGTGAGAGGTTATCATGGAGAGAAGACGAATGTGGGTTTCCTAGAGACCTGGAGAGGGTTTCGGGGGTCAACGCCCCCGCGGCTTGGTCTGAGACCAGGCCTCAGTGGTCATGTCTGCAACACAACTTTGAGGGGAAGAAAATTTGGAAAACATACGAGTTTTGAGCACGCTTTATATCAGGTATGACTCGTACATTGTAGTGTGTTAAATATTAGTTACCTGTCTTACAAGTACAATGTGCTGCTAATATTCCCACTTGATCTCAGAGTGAAGTACTCTAAGTACACTTATACAAATAAATATGTTAACATACTGGATATGTCATAACATACTGGGTATGTCATAACATACTGGGTGTAACATAACATATTAGATATGTAATAACATACTGGGTATGTCATAACATGCTGGATTTGTCATAACATACTGGGTATAACATACTGAGTATAACATATACTGGGTATAACATATATTGGGTATAACATACTGGGCATAACATAATATACTGGGTATTTCATAACATACCGAGTATAACATAACATACTAGATATATAACAACATTGGAACTATAATATTTTGTTGTGCAAGTCAGTATAACGTATATTAAACCTACAATATTTTTTATCTACCGTGAAAACTGTGATGCATTTATTTTATATATGAAATAAGCCATTAAATTATTTTTATAACTAAAGCGAGGTGGATAAACATTCATAAAACCTGTTTAATTTTTACTGTTTTATATCCTGTGACCATTATTTAATCATTGATGATCCTATGTTACTTGTCTCTTACTCATTCATAACTAGTTGTAAGCTTCTAAATCTTTATAACTTATTAAATCCTCAGTGTAGAGACGAGGTTAAAATACCGAGTAGTTCATAATATCTGGGGGTCACCCTGCCTTGGTGGGATACGTCCTGCTTGTTGAAAGAAGATATATATATATATATATATATATAAAATGATCACTATTAACACTTTAGAATATAAGAATCGTGACGCATACTAGGTAGGTCCAACTGACGCTCTTCCACCCATGAACTTGTCCAACCAATTTTTAAAACAACTTAAAGTTCTCACTTCAATGAGGCTTCTAGGGAATTTATTCCAATCTCCAACTCTATTGCCAAACCATTACTTCTTTATATCCTTCCTGAATTCACTTTGTCCTACTTGTACCCATTGCTACAGTCTTGGTTAAATATTTTTAATGATATTTGTATTCCCTTTATCATTTCCAGAGAGTGTAAATTCAGTGGCTTCAGCCTATCTTCATAAGCGAGGTTTCTGATACATGGGATCAACTTCATCTTTCTCTGTATATTTCTAGCACATTCATGACTTCTTTAATATAGAAAATAGAACTCAGTAGCATAATGCAAATGAGGCATTACCAAAGTCACAGCTGAAGTATAACCTGAGGTCTCCTATTATTTACATTTCTTGTTGATTATTTTGTGATCTTTCATGGCATTATCCATCCCTTTACGGGTACCTCCCACTCCCTTCCCCTCCCACCCCCACCCTCTACCACTAAGAAACAACTTACCACAAATGACTCAACTACTGCACTACCTTCCATCCTCGGTTCCCACCTCCATCACCATGTACCATCACCACCACCACCACAGTCACCAACTACCACAACTACCATCACCACCAACAACCACCACTACCACCACCTCCAACAACCACAACTACCATCACCACCACAATCACCACTACCAACCTCTAGCCACTACCACCAACCACAACTACCATAATCGCCACTACCACCAACCACAACCACCATCATCGCCACTACTCACTACCACCACCAACCACTACCAAACACCACTGTCACTAACCACATCACCAACCACCACCATCACCGCTAACAACCACAATTACTAACCATCACCACTATCACCACCGCCACGAACCATCACCACAACCATCAGCATCGCCAACCACCACCACCATCATTTCCCCCACTAATTCCGCACCACCACCACCACCACTCTTCCATCACCTTCTCCCTCAACCACTGTTATCTTCTATTTCTCCTTGACCTTTCATTTTTCCTTCGCCATTCAATCTTTTAAGTTATTTTATTATCCTTCTTATCAGAGTTTTCATTACTTCATTCATAAGACGCGTCTTCTCTCACATTTTTTAAAATTATAAATTATAAATTTCAACTAAAACGTCTTCTCTATCCTAAAAAATTTGTGTATTAAAACTTATTTTTACTTTTCTAAATATTTACAATTTTTTCTCTTGTAGCATTAAGACTTTTCTCTCAAGAAGGTTTTCTTTGTATTCTACCAAAACTTTCTTAATTTTTCTCAGATTTCTCCTTCCTACAAAATGCTTTCTTACTCTAAGATTATTTTCTTGTCTTTAATGAAATACATTCTTGCAAGAAACGTTTGTTGTTTGTGGTCATTATTTTTATTTTTCTCTGTCATCTTGGTTCTTCTTGCCTCTTCCTTATCTCATCCTCAGTGATACAGTAACGTGATGCAGACACATGAAACTTCGAGGCAAGAGAAGAAATACAAATGTTAATGTTTTCAGTGTTATAGATGCCACTACCGGACTGTTCAATAACGTTTATGTGCGAAAACAAGTCTTAAGAATCGACTGAAATGAAAAAAACTGCAAATATGGTTTTCAAAGATATATAGCAGGTGTCTGGCTGAGGTCATGTGAACATAGCAAGTGTTATGGTACTACTACTTGACGACCCTTGATCCTGGATCACCCAGGATCAAAGGTACTGGTGAAAGTATAAGTAGTATTAGTGTCCATACTGGTGATTGTGGCGGCAGTTTATGTACCAATAAACTGCCAATAGATATGAGGATTAACCGGTTACGGTTAATCCTCATATCTAGAGAGAATTAGATGTTCAGAAAGAGGGTGTATAGCCAACAGAATGGTTGAGACACAAATGCAAAGCAATGCTTTTATTAAAACAGCATTTCGTCTGTACAAGAGAGTTTTTCTAGTCAATGTAAAATGATTTACAGCAATCATATTTATATTACTGAGAACACAAAATGTTCACCACGTCTAAAGAAGAAAATAACACCAACAGAAGACGTGTCTCCAATTTAGCGAGCACCTCGGAATACATCACACCAACCCTCTACAAGTATCGAGCACATGAATACCATCCCAGACACAAATTCGACAATTCAAACTATAGAAGTGCAGGAATCTACACCATACACTGAAGAACCTGCAACAGGCTGTGAAGGAGCATACACCAGACCTGTGGAAGCTGCGACAGGCAGTGTGAGATGATATGTCCCACAGTCTGGTAATGAGTGCTGGGAAACCAGTATGCTTGTAGAACTTGTATTAGTAATATCTGTGCTGTAACTAAAGGCAAATCCACACTCTGATATTCTAAAAGAATGCTTAATTAGGTCCCTGAGAAAGAGACAAAACACAACGAAAACACCATGAAGTTGCCCTGGACTGCACTTAAAATATCACTGAGCAGTACCAGGAAACTTAATTCAGCTCTGCTAAACCAATAGTTTTTCTTATGAAGAATGAGACACGTGTGCAACATTTGGGAATCTTTAATAGGAATCGTTTCTCCAGGCAGTGGCTTCTTCAGTCCAATACAGAGAATAACACTGAAGAAGCCACTGCCTGGCGAAACGTTTCCTCAATAAAGATTCCCAAAGGTTGCAAAGTGTTGGTTTTCAGAACCATTTTCATCACAATTTTTCTTCTACAAATGGTCCCATCGACACACATGATATAATACCCAGCAGCCCTCCTGTAGTACTCCTTGGCCAAATCAGTAGGATTCCTGCATTTCTTCTTGGCCTAACCAGTAGGCCTCCCTGGACTAACCAGTAGGCCTCCCTGGACTAACCAGTAGGCCTCCCTGGACTAACCAGTAGGCCTCCCTGGACTAACCAGTAAACTTCCTTATAACGTGTTAGCACTAACTACCTGGTTGAGCTAGGCTAAGTACCCAAACGTTGACCTGCATACTAGCAGTAATAAAAAGAGTTATCCAAATTGAATTAGCAATAAGATGACATTTCCCAGTTAGCAACAGTTTATTTGATCCAGGAAGTTTATTTACAAATACAAATAAAAATATATTTGTTTAAAGTTTAAGCAGAGTTAAATATGGTTTCAAAGATATAGTGATATTACTTTTTTAATCTTATATAATTAAAAAATGAAAGTTTTCCTTTTACATTTAGCAATATGTGCGACATGCATGGCTTATGGAGGAAGAATTCTTTTCCACTTTTCTAAGTAGTCTGTGCGTGTATATCTATGTAAATAAAAATTTAAATGTTCGTTTGTTCAAAATCTTAAATCTCCGAAAGTTCTTCACCGATTGCTTTGAAATTTTGACACAACGTTGCATTCGAATACGCGCGTGCTTCTATATACCTACTATTATATAGATGTCACACCTCGCTGGGTATTCACCTATTAGTTAGTTACTAGAAAACACGTGTGTTTTTTACAGAGTAAGATTTATGCTTAGCACATCGTAAAGGCCAGTACTATCTTCAGTGTACTATAACCTCCTGCACCCTATTAACTGCTATATGAATATGGACAACAGGTGGTAAACTGGGACTTGCATATATACTTCAGACCCAAATTCGTGCATTGTTTGCAATCATATTGACCTCCTGCTCTCCTTCATCTCCAACACAGTTATGGGAGAAACATAAATCGCACATAGTTGAAGATATTTTCCGTCGAATACGGAAGGAAAGTTCAAATATGAACATGGATTTCACAGCAGAAATCGCGAACATAGTTCTCAATCAATTGGGAATGCCATCACCGAATCGATCTGCTGCTGCTTCGTTTGATGTAGAATTGCGTCATGAACAAAATTACGGCACGGGGGATCTTTTGTCGTATGTGCAATCAAATATTCCTAAGCTAATGCTTGAGCAAAAAGGCATTTACAATCAAATAATGCAAACTGTCAATAACGGGGTTGGAGAAATCTTCTTAGATGAGCCAGGAGGAACTGGTAAAACGTTCCTAATTAGATTGATTCGATCCCTTAGCTCTTGCGTCGTCCGGAATAGCTGCGACATTGCTACCAGGTGGAAGAACTGCTCATTCTGCTTTGAAATTGCCATTGAACATGCAATTCATTGAAACTCCCACGTGCAACATTTCCAAAGCATCCGGCATGGGAAAAGTATTGCAGAAATGCAAACTTATTGTTTGGAATGAATGCACAATGGCGCACAAAAAATCGCTCGAGGCTCTTGATCGATCATTGCAAGATTTGCATGGAAACATCAGACCATTTGGGAATGCATTAATATTGCTTGCAGGAGATTTCAGGCAAACATTACCTGTAATTCCTCGATCGACACCAGCGGACGAAATAAATGCTTGCCTGAAATACTCTACTTTGTGGCGACACGTAAAGACGTTAAAATTAACTACAAATATGCGAGTCCAGCTGCGAAACGATCGATCAGCTGAGATATTCTCACATCAATTGCTGGAAATTGGGAACGGAAAGGTGCCGGTTGATCTCACCTCAGGACGAATTTCATTGCCTCATAACTTCTGCAATTTAGTGACGTCAAAAGAAAAATTGGTTGAAAAAGTATTTCCCAATATTCAAACCAATTATAAGAATCACGATTGGCTGAGTGAATGAGCTATTCTTGCAGCCAAGAACAAAGACGTCTATGAACTCGATCTGCCAGGGATGCCACCGCATGTACTGCAATTGAAAATCGGCGTGCCAATTATCATGTTGCGAAATATCAACCAGCCAAAGCTTTGCAACGGTATGCGGCTTGCAATAAAAAAAAATAATGAGAAACGTCATAGAAGCACCAATCTTGACAGGACCTTTCAAAGGTGAAGATGTCCTCATTCCTCGCATTCCTATGATTCCAACGGATATGCCATTTCAATTTAAGAGATTGCAATTCCCAATTCGATTGGCATTTGCAATCACCATCAACAAAGCTCAGGGCCAATCTTTAGAATTGTGCAGTTTAGATCTAGACACGGATTGCTTCTCACATGGACAATTATATGTTGCGTGTTCTAGAGTTCGCAAACCAGACAATCTCTATATATGCACAGACAATGGAACAACAAAAAATATTGTATACCCACAAGCATTGTGAAATTAAACATATTAGAAACTTGCGCTTTCTTTTTCTTTCTTTCCATTTAACCAGACTGAGCTACAGCAATGCATGGCCGGGTACATATAAAATATATATATATATATATATATATATATATATATATATATATATATATATATATATATATATATATATATATATATTCTAACATGCTTCACTGTAAGCACTTGGTCTACACACTCCCTACCCTTCCTAAAGCCTCCTTGTTCATCTCCAATCCTGCTCTCCGTATTACCCTTAATTCTTTCAATAATAACTACCATATATCTTACAGGCTTATTCCCTATAATTTTTACACTGTCCTTTGTCCCCTTTGCCTTTATACAAAAGAACTATGCATAGTCTCTGCCAATCCCTAGGTACCCTCACTTTCATACATTTATTAAACAAAATCACCAACCATTCCAAAACTATATCTCCACCTGTTTTTTAGCATTTCTGTCTTGATCCCATTAATCCCAGCTGTTTTACCGCCTTTCATTTTACCCTCAGCCTCACACACCTCCTCCACACTCACCTCTGGCTCTCCTTCACTCTTTAAATATGTTATACCTCCATCACAGATTCCCTCTCTTCATGAACATTTAACACTTCCTCAAAATATTCTCTCCATCCTCCCAATACCTCACACTCCCCACCTAATAACTCTCCTCTTCTGTTAACTGTCAAATCCATTCGTTCCCTAGGCTTTCTCAACTTATTAATGTCACTCCAAAACTTTCTCTGATTCTCAACAAAATTTGTTGACAGTATCTCATACGTATGCAAATAACTGCGAACAACCGATAACAAATGCAAAACAACCACAGGAGAATGTTGAATGATACCTCCAAGATTTCGTGTCGAAGACACGTAATAGTGCAAAGAGATTAGGAGTGTCCCACTCCCTGTGTCCTGCGCGCCGACGTGTCTGCAACACAAAAAGCCTAGACCTATCATTCAACTTCCCCCTGTGGTTGTTTTGTATATATATCCTGATTGTAAAGGATTATCCAGGTTTCAATAAACAGGCAGGTTAATGACTCTATCCTGACAATAACTGCCCCTTCAGTCGACACCGAACGTTTACCCAATAGTAACCCAGAAGATACCATAAAATATAAAGACATCAAAAGTACTTTTGTGTCTCACCAACATAGTGGCTTATCAAAAACCACCGTAGATATGATACCAGAAGGCAGCCAGACAGTGGACGGCAGTGAGCCATGTGAAGACACGATAACCCCTCCTCTATGGAACATCTTTAGAGCGAGGCTGAGTGCAGAGTAATAATATAATAATATCTTTATTTCTACAAGCACATGTACAAGGTATACAGACCTAGTTGACATCAATGACAAACTATATAGAAAGCCGCTTGTTACGCAGAGCATTTCGGGCAAATTAGATCAATTTTGTCCCGGGATGCGACCCACACCAGTCGACTAACACCCAGGTACCCATTTTACTGATGGGTGAACATAGACAACCGGTGTAAGGAAACACGCCCAATGTTCCAATCCTTGCCGGGAATCGAACCCGGACCCTCACCGTGTCATTACGATTTCGTGAGTCAAACTCACCGTGTGAAGCGAGAGCTTTTGGCACCAGGCACCACGGTGGCCCGTGGCCTGGTGGCGCGATATCCAGGAGGAGCCTGTTATATAGGATTTCCTCCAGAAGAGAATGCTTGCATCATTCGATTATTAAGAATTGGTCTTCTAACATATGTCTCAAATACTAAAGAAAAAAAACAGAATTAATAAAAGGAATGGTCAAGAGATGTTTGACTTAGCAGAGCTGAAGTGGGAGCTAAGATTGCCTAGCGTCTGTCAAGCAGTGACCCTGCTGACCATGGTGTTGAAGACACCAACATGGGTCACACCACACAAATCAAATTGTCTTATAATGTGGCACAAAATCACGTGCTATCACACTCCTGTCACAATATAAGCAAACAATCAAAAGTGATGACATCAGTGGACACTCCGAACAATACTTAATATAAATAAAATAATATCAAAATTATATTGTTCGTTGTTTTGTAAAGCTTGTGCACTACACTTAACACTGTTGAGTGTTTCTCACGTGCCTACATGACACTCGTGCAGTGCTCCTTCAACTAAGCATTAAGTCACCTGCAATGACCACTAGACTAAACACAAGTAATCCTGCAGTGCCCCCTCGCCTTACTAGTAGGCCCCTCTGTACTTCTCCCTCGACTATTCAATAGGTGTGTGTGTACTCACCTATTTGTACTCACCTATTTGTGGTTGCAGGGGTCGAGTCATAGCTCCTGGCCCCGCCTCTTCACTGATTGCTACTAGGTCCTCTCTCTCCCTGCTCCATGAGCTTTATCAAACCTCGTCTTAAAACTATGTATGGTTCCTGCCTCCACTATGTCGCTTTCTAGGCTATTCCACTTCCTGACAACTCTATGACTGAAGAAATACTTCCTAACATCCCTTTGACTCATAGGAGTCTTCAACTTCCAATTGTGACCCCTTGTTTCTGTGTCCCCTCTCTGGAACATCTTGTCTCTGTCCACCTTATCTATTCCTCGCAGTATTTTATATGTCGTTATCATGTCTCCCCTAACCCTCCTGTCCTCTAGTGTCGTCAGTCCGATTTCCCTTAACTTTTCTTTGTAGGACAATCCCCTTAGCTCTGGGACTAGTCTTGTGTGTGTGTGTGTGTGTGTGTGTGTGTGTGTGTGTGTGTGTGTGTACCTGTGAGTGAAAGTGAGTGTGTGTGTATGTTAATTTTCTCCAGGCTGCCCCTTATATCTTGTAGTTTCCCCACTCCTCTGTTTCTAAGTATTTTATACTAATAATTATATTATATACTGGTGCATGTGGAGATCTTTTAATACTTTCAGTTACATGCAACAATTGCCCGTGTAATTAAGAATTTGCCCTAATGAGGCATTAATTACTTTCCGTCAGAGTTCCTCTTACCTATTTATTAGCTGGTACTCAAAGGTATTAAGAGAGCGCTCTCTTCACCTCTAACCAAAGAAAAACTCATTAAATATTAAAAGCACCAGACCAATTTGGTGCCACTTACAAATGAGTATTGTGTGTTTCAGTCTACCCTCCTGACCTCACACACCAGATGTCTGTCTACTGTGTTATTAATTCTTCTTGATCATTCACTGCACTACGATCATTACTCAGGATATTCGTACTGGGATAATTCACAAATAACCCGCACATAGGAAAGAGGAGTTTACCACGACGTTTCTGTCCGACTTGGATCATTTATGAAGTCACACTGACAAAAAAGAGAAGGCGGGAGTATATATACTCCCGTCTTCTCTCCTTTCTGTTAGAGTGACTTTGTAAATGGTCCAATTCGGACCGAAACGTTGTGGTAAGCTTCTCTCTTCTATGTGCGGGTTATTTCTTTATTTAGTGGTCACAACCTTAACCTATTTATATTAAGTGTATTTACAACCCACTTCTGGCAACACCAAATACCTGAGGAAGATGTCTGTATACTTTTTTATTTTCTTGATCCATCACTTGAACACCTCATCACGGCACTAAGATCACCACTATCCGTATTCGCACTTACGTATTTCCTTATTTTATGGTAATAATTTTGTCTTATTGGTATTTGCTGTATTTACAACCTACTTCTGCCAACACCCGATGGCCGAGGCATTAGTCCCAGGCTGACCCTCGTCGGCGTCCACCAAAACCAACATTTTCAAATTAATACATTGAAATTTTGAACCTCACCTCACTTTTTTTAACTTTAGTTTCATTGTTACTTTCTTCTGGGATTGTTTGCTGACACTCCTAGGACTGACCCAAATACCTATAACTACTGTGTGTGTTATGTATATAATGTTTTTGTGTGTGTACCCACCTAGTTGTGGTTGCAGGGGTCGATTCATAGCTCCTGGCCCCGCCTCTTCACTGGTCGCTACTGGGTCACTCTTCCTGCTCCATGAGTTTTATCATACCTCTTCTTAAAGCTATGTATTGATCATGCCTCCACTACATCACTTCCAAGAATATTCCACTTCCTGACAACTCTGTGACTGAAGAAATACTTCCTAACGTCCATGTGATTCATCTGAGTCTTCAACTTCCAACTGTGTCCCCTTGTTGCTGTGTCCCATCTCTGGAACATTCTGTCTCTGTCCACCTTGACGATTCCTCTCAGTATTTTATATGCTGTTATCATATCCCCCCTATCTCTCCTGTCCTCCAGCGTCGTCTGGTTGATTTCCTTTAACATCTCCTCGTAGGGCATGCCCCATAGCTCCGGGACTAGTCTTGTTGCAAACCTTTCCACTTTCTATAGTTTCCTTACGTACTTGGCTAGGTGCAGGTTCCAAACTGGTGCTTCATACTCCAATATAGGCCTAACGTACACAGTGTACAGGGTCCTGAACGACTCCTTATTGAGATGTCTGAATGCTGTTCTTAGGTTTGCTGGGCGCCCGTATGTCGCAGTAGTTATTTGGTTGATGTGCGTCTCAGGAGATGTGCCCGGTGTTATACTCACCCCAAGATCCTTTTCCTTGAGTGAGGTTTGTAGTCTCTGGCTTCCTAGACTGTACTCTGTCTGCGGTCTTCTTTGCCCTTCACCAATCTTCATGACTTTGCACTTAGTAGAGTTGAACGCCAGAAGCTAGTTGCTGGACCAGGTTTGCAGCTTGTCCAGATCCCTTTGTAGTTCTGCCTGGTCCTCGTTCGATTGAATTCTTCTCATCACCTTCACATCATCTGCAAACAGGGACACTTCGGAGTCTATTCCTTCCGTCATGTCGTTCACAAATACCAGAAACAGCACCGGTCCTAGGACTGACCCCTGTGGAACCCCGCTCGTCACAGGCGCCCACTCTGACACCTCACCACGTACCATTACTCGCTGTCTTCCTGACAGGTATTCCCTGATCCATTGCAGTGCCTTCCCTGTTATCCCTGCCTGGTCCTCCAGCTTTTGCACTAATCTCCTGTGTGGAACTGTGTCAAACGCCTACTTACAGTCCAAGAAAATGCAATCTACCCACCACTCTCTTTTTTGTCTTACTGCTGTCACCCTGTCATAGAACTCCAGTAGTGACACAGGATTTCCCATCCCTGAAACCGTGCTGGCTGTCATTAATATGCTCGTTCCTTTCTAGGTGTTCCACCACTCTTCTCCCGATAATCTTCTCCATGACTTTGCATACTATACATGTCAGTGACACTGGTCTGTAGTTTAGTGCTTCGTGTCTGTCTCCTTTTTTAAAAATTGGGACTACATTTGCTGTCTTCCATACCTCAGGTAGTCGTCCTGTCAGTACCCATGGAGAGATGTTATCCGGCTCCATCGCTTTTGAGGTATCTTGCTCGCTAGCAGCCTCTTCACTTCTTCCTCGGTTGTATGTATTGTGTCCAACACTTGATGGTGTACCCCACCTCTCCGTCTTTCTGGAGTCCCTTCTGTCTCCTCTGTGAACTTCTTTGAATCTCATGTTGAGTTCCTCACATACTTCACGGTTGTTTCTTGTGACCTTCCCTCCTTCCTTCCTCAGCCTGATTACCTGGTCTTTGATTGTTGTTTTCCTCCTGATGTGGCTTGTACAACAGTTACGGATCAGATTTGGTTTTCGCTGCTATGTCATTTTCGTATTGTCGTTTGGCCTTCCTTCTTACCTGTGCATATTCATTTCTGGCTCTACGACTGCTCTCCTTATTCTCCTGGGTCCTTTGCCTTCTATACTTCTTCCATTCTCTAGCACATTTGGTTTTTGTCTCTCTACACCTTTGGGTGAACCATGGGCTCATCTTGGCTTTCTCATTATTCCTGTTACCCTTGGGTACAAACCTCTCCTCAGCTTCTTTGCATATTGTTGTCTACTATGTACTCGAAGCTCAGAACCACGTGGTCACTGACCCAGAGGGGTCTCTCATATGTGATGTCCTCAATGTCCGCACTACTCAAGGTGAATACTAGGTCCAGTCTTGCTGGTTCATCCTCTCCTCTCTCTCTGGTAGTGTCCCTTACGTGTTGGTACATGAGGTTTTCCAGTACCACCTCCGTCATCTTAGCCCTCCACGTTCCTGGACCCCCATGTGGCTCCAGGTTCTCCCAGTCGATTTCTCTGTGATTTAAGGCATCCACAATCAGCGTGTGTGTGTGTGTGTGTGTGTGTGTGTGTGTGTGTGTAACTGTTGTGCTTTCCAGCTGCTGCAGATCATTGGTAATTTCCTTCAGTGTTCTTATGTTCAATGGAAGGATCATTCACGTTCAGTCACACATTTACCATCACCGGTCAGAATAATATACTGAACAACAGCCACCCAGCTATACACTCATTCACCAACCATATTACCCATCCAGTCACCCACCCATTTATCCACCCGTCCACCCACCCACCCTCCCACTCACCCAGCCGCCCTGGCAGCCACACAGCCCACACACAAACAAGAGTCGGGCTCAGTCAGGAAAAAAATCCTTATTCGAAACCATTCATTCTTGAATTTCTCGGGAGTTGGTGACGTTTGGAATTCCATTACTTTCCGCGATAAATTCTTATACTTATCTCACGAGTGTGGAAACTTCTCTTTGCTGGAGCCTTTCAAGAACGATGCAAGAGTCCCTGTTCGGGAAAAATATTCACGTCCTATCTGCTTCTCTGCCTGCCTTCCTGTCTGCCTCTCTGCCTGCCTTCCTGTCTGTCTCTCTGTCTGTCGATCAGTCTTTGAATCTCCGTCTATATTTTTCCCAACATCCTTTGCGGAGACTATATGTCCGCAATAATGTTGGGTCATGTTCGACCCAACATCATTTGCTGGGTCTGGACATACAGTAAACGAACTTAAGGAACAAATCCTCACATTGCGCAAAATTCACGTCACCACACACTTTATGCAATGCCACATGTCAAAACAAGCCATGAAATGGTCGCTAGTGAAGAGTAGCATTGTTGTCCAGTGGCCAGGCAACAGCTCTGGCCTGAATTCCATTGAAAATGGTTGTAATAAAAATAACCGCAAAACATCATTCCAAAACACATCGTCAGCGCCACGCCTTACTGGGAAGATAAAAAGAAAATCGGGATTCAAGAAATGAAGTTGATTGACTTCAAAAAAAATAACTTTCCGAATCTATACTTAATCGCCTGAAACTGGCAATCAAGTCGCATGGAAACGTGGCCAAATATTATCCTATGTTACTAGAAATTCCTATGGAAATTGGTAGCGGAGCGGCCCAACATTTGCGGGGTTTGTGGCTTTCCTGGGGTTGGACACAGCTTCGCTGTGATGGACGAGTAAACAACTTTTCTGAGAGTGCATAAAGCTATGTTAGGGGTTATCAAAGTCTGTTGCGGAGCCTTGCTGAGGGTGTACACAGCTTTACATACAGTGAACATGCAAAGCGTACAAAGCTGTGTCTGGGGTGTAAATTATCGTGAAGGTGAACATTGCTAGTGGTGTACCCAGCCTTGACAGGGGTGTACACAAACTTGTTAAGGGTGTAAACAACTTTGTTACAGATGAACACAGCCTATTAGGGTGTACACAGCCTTACTAGGAGTTTACAACAGCCTTGATGTGGGTGTGTACAGCCTTGCTAGAGGTGCACATATTAGTACTAATCTTTGCTGAGGGCGTACGTTACAGGACGCAGTAATAGCTGAAGTATATAAAGAAATGTGAGGCATGGGAACACTGCAGCGGGGAGGAGACTGGAGGCAATGGATAGGTCATGTTTGAGAGCTATGTATGTGATGCCAATATTGTGCAGAGAATTCTAATCATACAAATTAGAAGACAATATGGGATTACCAAAGGGGTAATTCAGAGGGTGGAGGAGGGTTGAGGTAATTTGGGCATTTAGAGAGGGTGGGGCAAATTAGGATGAAGAGGGGTTCGAATCTCCTGTACGGCTGGAAAACATTAGGACGTGTTTCCATAAGATACCTGCCGTCCCTGTTGACCCATCAGTAAAATGGGTACCTGGGTGTTAGTCGACTGGTGTGGATCGCATCCTGGGACAAAATTGACCTAATTTGCCCGAAATGCTCTGCTTAACAAGGAGCTTTCTATATAGTAGTTTGTCACTGATATCAGCTAGGCCTGTATACCTTGTACATGCACTTGTAGAAATAATTATATTATTATTATTATTATTATTATTATTATAAATCTAGAGTGGAAGAAATGAGGGGTGGCGTCATCTCAAGGAAGGTTGAAGGGAGGTGGTGAAGGTGTTGAGGATCCAGCAGGGTTGTGTGAGCATATTAGAGTGGTGTGTAAACAACCGCACATTATCCGCTTTAATTCTTGAAATCAGAACAATGAACGAAGATATATGTTAGCTACCAGTCATAAGGGGAATTACCAATTGACCCCTGACTGTCTTCAAGAGGGAGCTGGACAGATACCTAAAGTCAGTGCCAGATCAGCCGGGCTGTGGTTCGTACGTTGGACTATGTGCGGCCAGCAGTAACAGCATAATTGATCAGGCCCTGATCCACCGGGATGCCTGGTCGTAGATCGGGCCGCGGGGAAGTTGATCCCCGGAATATCCTCCAGGTCCAGGTAGACCATAGCAAAACAATGGCCGTATTCCATGCAACTCAAATATTGATATTACTTTGGTTACCTCCACAACCATCTGCAACATTACTAGGACCGCCACACCCTACACACGACTCGTGGATACAGGATTTGATGGAGTTTACGTTGTTGAAACTGCTACGAGTCTCCCCAAATGCCCACAAAAAAACACACCTGTAGAATAGACTACGCCAACAATGCTTGTGTACAACACCCACTCCCACACCATGGCATAGGACAGAGCAGGTTACTGTCGCATCAAAACAAATAAAATTGCATTATGTTTACATTAGCGACTCCTGCAGCTCACCTCGTCTTGGAATAAGGGAAAACCCAGCGTAGGCCAGGAACTCCTCATTTTTTATTGTCATTTGATTGTATTAAAAGTTGGTACATAACACGGCCTTTGAAAGTATTTGTGCTCGTGTTAAAAGCACCGTGGTGCCTGGTGGCAAAAGCTCTCGCTTCACACTGTGAGGGTCCGGGTTCGATTCCTGGCGAAGGGGTGGAAACATCGGACGTGTTTCCTTACACCGGTTGTCTATGTTCACCCATCAGTAAAATGGGTACCTGGGTGTTAGTCGACTGGTGTGGGTCGCATCCTGGGACAAAACTGATCAAATTTGCTCGAAATGCTCTGCATAACAAGGGGCTTTTTGTATACTAGTTATACTAGTATATCAATGATGTCAGCTAGGCCTATATACCTTGTACATGTACCTGCAGAAAATAAAGATATTATTATTAAAAGCTAAGCTTGCCTGATCGGGGAAGTAAAGGGAAGACTGACCCACCCCACCAGTCACCTAGCTGGAGCCACGAGACGTCTGGCCACGATGGCTGCCCCCCCCCCTCCCAACGTACCTCCCTACCTCTTCCCTCCAACCGCCGTCCAGTCCCCCACCCTGCCTCCCTCTCTGAGTCAGCAGGCGTGGCAGGCGTGGCAGGCGTGGCAGGCGTGGCAGTCAACAGAAGAGGATTGTAACCTGCCTAACAACGATTCATGTTCATATTTTTATTTTCATTATTATTGCTTCTACTACGACTGTTGCTCTGGACATCTAGGTGAGTACAAATAGGAAGTGCGTCTGCTGTTGCTTATACTACTGCTAGTGCTGCTGTTAGTGTTTCTGCTACTGAATCTGAGTATATAATATACCTTCAAAATATGTTCAGAAAGGTGAAACATTAAACGATTTACTTAAAACGTTTATTACACCTGAGGATATATATATAACTACATATATTATGTGAAAAAAAATAACCCGTGTTCTCCCTCACGTCTCAAGTATACTTAGATTTATGTATTTACAGTGATTGAGTGAATACTTTATACACTATGTACACTGTAGAGGAACATATATGGTATATATGCAATATATGGGTTTACACAATCCAAATAACCGCGTCACCCTTAAAAGAATATCCAAGATACATACAATGATGTTAAACAGTAGTCAGTACCTTGACACAAGAGCACAAACACTGACCATCACTCTAAGGTGGACACATAAATATCCTTAAACTAAACCAAAGTACAAACTATACTGCTAGACAGTGTAATTCCATGTGCCTCGACTGTGACAGTTGACAGATAGTCAGCTCTGGACAGACAGGTATCCTGACAGCAATATCTTACAACCCTACGTAAGATACTGGTGAGATAACATCCACAACAATCAGCAACAAACTGGTTCACCACTAGAGATGTGTAAGGTTATACAAAACCATATAAGAACTCTTAGAAGCTCAGCAACACTTCCAGACTGAACCAGTGACGAGCTACGACACACCTAGAGAGAGAGGTAAGCAACTCTCAACTCCAGACAATTTCTAGAAGTTTGAGAAGCTGGCGATGGTGAACGAGAATCACAGAAACATCGTTCACTCATATACATACTATATATATATATATATATATATATATATATATATATATATATATATATATATATATATATATATACATACAAAAATATATATATATATATATATATATATATATATATATATATATATATATATATATATATATATATATATATTCACAAACACTGATCTCTGGCCGACGGAGACTCGAACCTACGTACCTCATGACAAGGTACGCAGTGCTTTGCCGACCGTACCACACTGGTCCAATACCTTTGCATCCAGCTCACGCTAGACGTTGATCCAAGGCAGCCAGCTTTCAGGCAGGAGGCTTACAGCTTTTCATCTCATCCCCTGCATGCATCGACACAACTAGAGATTTTTTCTCCTATGGGTTTTCCTTTCTTTCTTTTCTTTTGCCTTGTATTTGTCCTTCATTTTTTTTCGCCTTTAATCCCTCTGTGTTCTCGTCCCACCCTTGCGGGCCGCTAGCCTCATTGCAGTGCTCCTCTCCTGTACATGACTGTCTCCACTACCACTATTACTACTACTACCACTTCCACTACTTACTCCATTATTACCCCACTCTCTTGTACCCTCCCCTGTCTGCCTGCCTATAAATACCCCTTCCTCCGTCTCTGTGTGTTAGTGTGACTTTGTAAATGGTCCAAGTCGGGCCGAAACGTCGTCGTAAGCTCCTCCCTTTTATATGTGCGGGTTGTGTGCGTATTCAGGGTTATAATCAGCACCATCATGGACACAGGGTGAGGGTGAGACTAATACGAGCTCCTGAACACCAGACACACTAGTTGGTGAAGCCATAGTGGATGAATCCAACTGTAGTCTGTTGCGAATTAGCTAACGAATCTGTGGAGCAGTAAAAGTATAACAAAATTCAATGCTAAGAAAACAAGCAATACGGTAGCAGCGCTGAAGCTAACCTGGGCAAGGATTGCAAGGAATATGCCGTTAACAAACGTCTAACACGCACTGCTGGCTTCAACAAGACAGCACTAAAAATAACAAAGACCACAAAGTAACAATATGTTCAATGTACGACAGCAGTAGTGATATATAGCAACAACAAAGTTCATTGCATCTTAACAAAATTGCTTCAGAACAGGCACCGTGTATTACGAATACAGGTACACAGAAAAGGGACCTGTAGTACCTTGCAATAAATCCCAGACTGGAGCGAACCTTAAAAAATAAAGGCAACGGCAAACACAAAATGTAGTTTTTCAGTACCGATATATTCCCTCCACAAATATTTACAAATTATACAGAGTGCAACAGAGCAGCAAAATGTTAATTAGTGAGAAAGCAAAGCGAGTTTACTCACTGCAATGGGCTGTCACCTCGTACAAAGAAAACAATATGTGTGTGTAGGCAGGCTGCTTATCAGAGTCTGACTCACACCAGCCACACAGACCTAACTGCCAATTTGGCTTGTAGAGAGAGAGAGAGAATGCAAGAAGTGGTTATGTGATGAACGCCGACTAAATTGTAACGTAATCGGCACACGTCACGGTGAACTTTTGAAGAGACCTGCGATACAGACTTCAGTGTTGATAAACGTTAAGTAAGGCATTTTATTTATATATTACAAATTGGCAGTTAAATCCATAAATATATTACGATGCTTGGAATCCACTCGCCAAGATAAAAGAAGTACGTTGGAGAAGCCATTCTCATGAAGAGAAAGCCTTGGTCAAGTCACCATAACTAACGAGTACTTTGGAGAAGCCATTCTCCATCAAGATTTAGGACCTTTGAAAAGTCATTATCAATGAAAATGAGAACCTCGGAGAAGTCATTATCAATTAAGATAAGAACCTTGGAGAAGTCATTATCAATTAAGATAAGAACCTTGGAGAAGTCATTATCAATTAAGATAAGAACCTTGGAGAAGTCATTATCAATTAAGATAAGAACCTTGGAGAAGTCATTATCAATTAAGATAAGGACCTTGGAGGAGTCATTATCAATTAAGATAAGGACCTTGGAGGAGTCATTATCAATTAAGATAAGGACCTTGGAGGAGTCATTATCAATTAAGATAAGGACCTTGGAGGAGTCATTATCAATTAAGATAAGGACCTTGGAGGAGTCATTATCAATTAAGATAAGGACCTTGGAGGAGTCATTAAACATGTGAAGCAACAACACGTGACACTGTGTTGTGATGTGTGGCAGTATACTTTAACTATACCAGAGTGATGATATACTATACTCTATGGTGGTGATGGTGGTGGTAACGATGGTGATGGTGACGGTGATAATGACGGTGGTGGTGATGGTGACGGTGGTGGTGGTAGTGACGATGATGGTGACGGTGGTGATGGTAGTGGTGGTGACTGTGGTGGTGTTGACGGTGGTAGTGTGGTGGTGACGGTGGTAGTGTGGTGGTGACGGTGGTAGTGTGGTGGTGACGGTGGTGGTGGTGGTAGTGGTGGTGACTTTGGTGGTGGTGGTGGTAGTGAAGGTGGTGGTGGTAGTGGTGGTGGTGATGGTGACGGTGGTGGTGGTGACGGTGGTAGTGTGGTGGTGACGGTGGTGGTGGTAGTAGTAATGGTGGTAGTGGTGGTGACTGTGGTAGTGATGGTGACGGTGGTGGTGGTGGTGGTGACGATGGTGATGGTGACGGTGGTGATGGTGACGGTGGTGGTGATGGTGACGGTGGTGGTGATGGTGGTGGTGGTGGTGGTGATGGTGTTGATGGTGGTGGTGGTGCTGATGGTGGTGGTGATGGTGACGGTGACGGTGGTGGTGGTGGTGGTGGTGGTGGTGGTGGTGTTGATGGTGGTGGTGGTGTTGATGGTGGTGGTGGTAGTGTTGATGGTGGTGGTGGTGGTGTTGATGGTGGTGGTGTTGATGGTGGTGGTGGTGGTGTTGATGGTGGTGGTGTTGATGGTGGTGGTGGTGGTGTTGATGGTGGTGGTGGTGGTGTTGATGGTGGTGGTGAGGGAAGAACAATGTGAATGTCTCTAGTTTATTTAAACTCTTGTGAGGCTTCAGAATGTTCCCTTCCCCTCTTCCCTCACCCTCTTACCCCACTCTCCTTCCCCTTCCCTCT
Source organism: Cherax destructor (assembly GCA_009830355.1). Taxonomy (NCBI): domain Eukaryota; kingdom Metazoa; phylum Arthropoda; class Malacostraca; order Decapoda; family Parastacidae; genus Cherax; species Cherax destructor. The sequence continues at coordinate 62,810 of WNWK01004927.1, forward strand.
TCCCTCACTCTCCTTTCCTCCTTCCTGGCTCTTCCTAACTTCTGGTTCTTCCTCCCTCCTGGGTCTTCCTCCCTCCTTTCTCTTCCTCCCTCCTGGCTCTTCCTCCCTCCTTTCTCTTCCTCCCTCCTGGCTCTTCCTCCTCACTCATTGCATAGATTTTTCTATCATTTTAACTCTTCGACTGTCTCATAAACTTCTCTCTTCTTAACAAGGATTGCCAACCCTCTCTCTGTCTGTCTCTCTCCCTCTTGCACTCTCTCTCCCTCTTGCACTCTCTCTCCCTCTTACACTCTCTCTCCCTCTTACACTCTCTCTCCCTCTTACACTCTCTCACCCTCTTGCACTCTCTCTCCCTCTTCACCTCTCCTCTCCCTCTTCCACCTCTCTCCTTCCCCTCTCCCTCTACACTCTCTCTCCCTCTTACACTCTCCTCTCCTCCTCTTGCACTCTCTCTCCCTCTTGCACTCTCTCTCCCTCTTCACCTCTCTCCCTCTTACACTCTCTCCCCTCTTACCTCTCCCCTCCCTCTTACACTCTCTCTCCCTCTTACACTCTCCCTCCTTCTCCCTCTTACACTTCTCACCCTCTTGCACTCTCCCCCTCTCTCCCTCTTACACTCTCTCTCCCTCTTCACTCTCTCTCCCTCTTCACCTCTCTCCCTCTTACACTCTCTCACCCTCTTCACTCTCTCTCCCTCTTACACTCTCTCCCTCTTGCACTCTCTCTCCCTCTTACACTCTCTCCCTCTTACACTCTCTCTCCCTCTTACACTCTCTCCTCTTCACCCTCTTGCCACTCTCTCTCCCTCTTGCACTCTCTCTCCCTCTTACACTCTCTCTCCCTCTTACACTCTCTCTCCCTCTTACCTCTCTCTCCCCTCTTACCTCTCTCCCTCTTGCACTCTCTCTCCCTCTTACACTCTCTCCCTCTTGCACTCTCTCCTCTTGACCTCTCTCCCTCTTACACTCTCTCTCCCTCTTACACTCTCTCTCCCTCTTACATCTCTCCCTCTTGCACTCTCTCTCCTCTTGCACTCTTCTCCCTCTTCACTCTCTCTCCCTCTTCACTCTCTCTCCCTCTTACCTCTCTCCCTCTTGCACTCTCTCTCCCTCTTACACTCTCTCCCCTCTTACACTCTCTCTCCCTCTTGCACTCTCTCTCCCTCTTGCACTCTCTCTCCTCTTCACTCTCTCTCCTCTTGCACTCTCTCTCCCTCTTCACTCTCTCTCCCTCTTACACTCTCTCTCCTCTTCACTCTCTCTCCCTCTTGCACTCTCTCTCCTCTCCCTCTTCTCTCCTTTACCTCTCTCTCCTCTCTCTCTCCCTCTTGCTCTCTCCCTCTTCACTCTCTCTCCCTCTTCACTCTCTCTCCCTCTTCACTCTCTCTCCCTCTTCACTCTCTCTCCTCTTGCACTCTCTCTCCCTCTTACTCTCTCTCTCCCTCTTGCACTCTCTCTCCCTCTTCACTCTCTCTCCCTCTTCACTCTCTCCCTCTTCACTCTCTCTCCTCTTCCTCTCTCCTCTACCTCTCTCTCCCTCTTACACTCTCTCTCCCTCTTACACTCTCTCTCCCTCTTACACTCTCTCTCCCTCTTGCACTCTCTCTCCCTCTTACACTCTCCTCTTCCCTCTTGCACTCTCTCTCCCTCTTACCTCTCTCTCCTCTTACACTCTCTCTCCCTCTTGCACTCTCTCTCCTCTTGCACTCTCTCTCCTCTCTTACCTCTCTCCCTCTTGCACCTCTCCTTCTCTCCCTCTTACCTCTCTCTCCCTCTTCACTCTCTCTCCCTCTTCACTCTCTTACCCTCTCCCCTCTTACTCTCTCCTCTCACTCTCTCTCCCTCTTCACTCTCTCTCCCTCTTCACTCTCTCTCTCCTCTTTACACTCTCTCTCCCTCTTGCACTCTCTCTCCCTCTTACACTCTCTCTCCCTCTTACACTCTCTCTCCCTCTTACACTCTCTCTCCCTCTTACACTCTCTCTCCCTCTTGCACTCTCTCTCCCTCTTGCACTCTCTCTCCCTCTTGCACTCTCTCTCCCTCTTACATTCTCTCTCCCTCTTACACTCTCCCCTCTTACACTCTCTCTCCCTCTTACACTCTCTCACCCTCTTACACTCTCTCTCCCTCTTACACTCTCTCTCCCTCTTGCACTCTCTCTTCCTCTTGCACTCTCTCTCCCTCTTACATCTCTCCTCTTACACTCTCTACCTCTTACACTCTCTCTCCCTCTTACACTCTCTCTCCCTCTTGCACTCTCTCTCCCTCTTGCACTCTCTCTCCCTCTTGCACTCTCTCTCCCTCTTGCACTCTCTCTCCCTCTTACACTCTCTCTCCCTCTTGCACTCTCTCTCCCTCTTACACTCTCTCTCCCTCTTACACTCTCTCTCCTCTTACTTCTCTCTCCCTCTTGCACTCTCTCCCCTCTTCACCTCTCTCTCCTCTTACACTCTCTCTCCCTCTTACACTCTCTCACCCTCTTACCTCTCTCCCTCTTGCACTCTCTCTCCCTCTTACATCTCTCTCCCTCTTGCACTCTCTCTCCCTCTTACATTCTATCTCCCTCTTACTCTCCCTCTTACTCTCTCTCCCTCTTTCACTCTCTCTCCCTCTTACACTCTCTCTCCCTCTTACACTCTCTCTCCCTCTTACACTCTCTCTCCCTCTTGCACTCTCTCTCCCTCTTACACTCTCTCTCCCTCTTACACTCTCTCCCTCTTACTCTCTCTCCCTCTTGCACTCTCTCTCCCTCTTACACTCTCTCTCCCTCTTACACTCTCTCTCCCTCTTACATTCTTCTCCCTCTTACACTCTCTCCCTCTTACACTCTCTCTCCCTCTTACACTCTCTCTCCCTCTTCATCTCTCTCCCTCTTACATCTCTCTCCCTCTTAACTCTCTCCCTCTTACACTCTCTCTCCTCTTGCACTCTCTCTCCCTCTTACACTCTCTCTCCCTCTTACTCTCTCTCCCTCTTACACTCCCCTCTCTCCCTCTTGCACTCTCTCTCCCTCTTGCACTCTCTCTCCTCTTGCACTCTCTCCCCTCTTACATCTCTCTCCCTCTTACACTCTCTCACCTCTTACACTCTCTCTCCCTCTTCACTCTCTCTCCCTCTTCATCTCTCTCCCTCTTCACTCTCCTCCCTCTTCACTCTCTCTCCTCTACCTCCTCTTGCACTCTCTCTCCCTCTTCACTCTCTCCCTCTTCCTCTCTCTCCCTTACATTCTCTCCCTCTTACACTCTCCCCCTCTTGCACTCTCTCTCCCTCTTGCACTCTCTCTCCCTCTTGCACTCTCTCTCCCTCTTACATTTCTCTCCTCTTACACTCTCTCCCCTCTTACCTCTCTCTCCTCTTGCACTCTCTCTCCTCTTCTTGCACTCTCTCTCCCTCTTGCACTCTCTCTCCCTCTTACACTCTCTCTCCCTCTTACACTCTCTCTCCCTCTTACACTCTCTCACCCTCTTACACTCTCTCTCCCTCTTACACTCTCTCTCCCTCTTACTCTCTCTCTCCCTCTTACACTCTCTCTTGCACTCTCTCTCCCTCTTGCACTCTCTCTCTCTTACACTCTCTCTCCCTCTTACACTCTCTCACCCTCTTACACTCTCTCTCCCTCTTGCACTCTCTCTCCCTCTTACAGTCTCTCTCCCTCTTACACTCTCTCTCCCTCTTACATTCTATCTCCCTCTTACACTCTCCCTCTTACACTCTCTCACCCTCTTACACTCTCTCTCCCTCTTACACTCTCTCTCCCTCTTGCACTCTCTCTCCCTCTTACATTCTCTCTCCCTCTTACACTCTCTCTCCCTCTTGCACTCTCTCTCCCTCTTACATTCTATCTCCCTCTTACACTCTCCCTCTTACACTCTCACTCACACACACACAAGCGAGACACAACACTGCTTCAGTATGATGGACTTTATAGGAGCGTGGCAGCTCGAGCAAGATTGGGACGAATCTTACAAGAGGATCGAAATGAAGTGAAATAGAACGTAAGAGTATAGGGAGAAATGAGGTGGAGAATGGTGAGGGGAATGGAGGAGGGGACAGATGAGATGGTAAGATGTGGGGAAGATGTTTTTGGAGGGAGCAGACGGCCTGAGACAGCTAGTCAGGTAACCAGTGAGGCGAAGGATTTAAATTAAATATTGAAGTTGGCAGACCAATCCAGCTAGACGAAATGAAGTTTTTTTTTTTTTTGCCGAATGTTTGTATGAAGCTCCAAAAAATGAGGAAGAATTATCCATCTATAGATTATCAAAGCGTAAAGATATTCTGAGTGAATTTTGGTTTAAACTAAACGGCTTGACAAAGATCCTGGAGAGCGAAACGTTGCCACAATAAAATGTCACATTAGTTGCACTTGTCTCCTTTTACCTAGCATGACTTTATTTTGTTGATATTATTATGCTATACGAACATGTTCCAGATTCGCATCATGCTAGGTATAATGATCTCAGATGAAGTGATGTTCTTGAGAAGGGTACAGTCAGGGTATAGTTGCTGTTTGCTGCCCGTCTTGTTGTGTAGAAGTTCACTTCTCACTTTCTGCAGAGTGGAGCCAAATATGGTACTTTAATAATATTAGCCTTGTACATAACAATAATGCCACCCACATCCCTCCAGTTTTGAAGGCTCTGCTGAAATGACAGATCTGACCAGGATGGATCTAGGCGAGAGATCAGTCGTCTTGCTCTGTTCTCTATTCTTCCAAGAAGTCTCAGATGAGACGGAGGGGGAAGGAGGAAGGGGGGCAGGCAGTCCAAGAAAGGAGAGCATACTCCTGTGCCTCGTACAGGATCTTGCAACCTCTACTGTCGAGCAGATGCGAGATAAGTCTACGTGGTTTAAGCTTTGTTTGCAAGATTTACAACGTGGTTCTTCATAGTCAAATTTCACCCTAAGGATATGAACTTCATCCCAGGGTACCAATACTTTCCTATTCATTCTTACCACTGCTCTAGAATTACTTAGAGATTATAGTCATTTGTGTTTTCTCTCTCTCTCTCAGAAGCACTCAGATAGCCAGTGAGACCAAAAATTTAAGCTGTGTAATCCATTCATGGAGCTGGATGAAATAAACTATGTTACATGGATGTCCGTAGTATGTTCCAAAAACTGGGGAATTATCAGCTCAGGATCATCAGATCGTCCATATGTCACTGCCCTGAACCAAGCATGGCTTAATTAAGAGAGCATCTTGACAGCAGGAACAGCTTTGTCTGGTTACTATGTTATGACGCTATGTACGAAAATCAACGTAAAACGAAAACTTATCAAAATGCCAAATTATTATTATTATTATTCAGAAAACAAAAACATGTAAATACAGAGTAAAAAAAAAAACATGCAGACAGAAACAGAGGTGAGCGAAGATTTATACATTTCAGCCTCCAACTGGATCTTCTACAACAGATCTTCCCTTATCTCTGTTTACATATGTTTTTCTTTCCTATATATGAGCTTGTAAGGTCACACATAACTACGAGTCACAAAGTTATATTCTATTTGATTTATAGTCCCCCTAAAACTTCAGAAAAATCTCTCTTAGATGACGAAAATTATTCAGTGATTAATAACAAGGAGTCAAGAATACTTGAGGTTCAGCCACTAATATAAACTAGAACAACTTGTTAAGGGAGGAGGAAGCAACGTCACCTGCCAACACGAGTGAAGGTAATTTTCCTGGACATGTTTCCACGTCCGTCTCTCGAGTGACTAACATACTGCATCTTGCTATGACCGAGGACTGTTGCTATGACCGAGGACTGTTGCGACCTCAGTCGACGTAGTGAAAGATGCCAGGCAACAGTAACCGCAACATTTCAGATTCAAAATGAATATTAAATTTGTGAATCAAAATAATAATAATGTGATGTTTCCAAACTACAGAAAACTTTAATAAGATGTGCGGAGATATTGTTAATGTAAACCAGATGTAAGAATTGAAGTTGACTATTGCAAAAGCGAAACGTTATGATACTGAACACTGCTGGTCAATTAATAAAGGCCCATAATGTAGAGACCAACTACAGAACTGGAACAACAAGTGGTACTGAACCGAAATCTGAGTGGCTCTTCGTTAGGAAGTTAAGTTTCCCAAACCATTTTCACAATTTACATAAAATTACAAAAATTCGTGGATGGTACAAAATTGTCGGGAAAAAGTATCCAAGTCTGATTGTGTGAACATTCAGATTATTATTAGGAAAAATCCCATTCCTTGAATGAAGAGCCTCTCACCAAATTCAGGTACCTCCCTTTATTATTATATTGGCATAATGACCTGAAACTTGCAAGATGAGTTTCACTGTTGACAGTTGCAAAATAATTTATTTGCAGATAGCAGTCTCAAAGCTGCGTATGAAATATTTGGAAACAAAATAACCGAAGTAAAAAATATTAGACCCTTGGTGCAACAATAGTAAGTGAACAATAATTTATCATTGTACGAAACAATTTGACAGAAATTTATATCATAAAATACCAGACAGAATACTGGTTCTACAATGCACTTGTCAGACGTCACCTTGAATATGATGTCCAGTTTTGCTTCTCAAATTACATAATTGATGATGATAGTGTGGCGAGGCTGTAGAGAAGAGCAACTAATCTCTGATAATTTAGACATATGTGCAACACTTGGGTATCTTTACTGAGGAAACGTTTCGCCCCACAGTGGCTTCATCAGTCATGTACAAAGAAGAATGGTGAAGATCAGAAGGAGTTTGAGGTAATCAGTCCCTCAGCCTGAAATTGATATTATTAGTCCATCAATCCTTTCAAGCCACTGTGTGGCGAAACGTTTCTCCAATAAAGATACCCAAGTGTTGTACATGTGTCTAATTTATCAACTTGTCGGTTCTCTGAACCATTTACCTACAACTAGTCTCTTACCATCACTAAGAAATAAACCATGTAAAAAAAACTCTTCCTTAGGAAACGAAGACTTATAAGATGCTGAACGAATGTGACACACTTAGACAAGAAGAATTATTTGAAGTGCAAAGTGAGTCAATAACCCAAAACAATGGAATGAAAAAATCCTGAGCAGCTGTAATAAAAATGCAGTTGCCCAGGAAGAAATTTCTCGTCTATCTAGTAGTAATAATTTACCACAAGTTATATACACTGGTGGATCTGCATCTGCAGATCTGCTGCATCTGCTCTTGTTGCCGCCATCCTAGTTAAGAACAATAGGAACTTTGTTGAGTTAGGCATAAAAATTAACGACTGGGCAAATACACTCAAACTGAATTGTTTGCCATCTTAATGACACTAAAGGAAACTTATGACACTGAGCTTGATTCTATGATTACAACTGATTCTATGTCATCACTGAAGGCTTTTGAGAAATATAATAATCTAATGTGTGAGCGTATTTGATAGGAGTGAATGGAGACAAATGGTTTTTAATACTTGAAGTGCTGTTGGAGTGTGAGCAAAGTAACATTTATGAAGGGATTGAGGGAAACCGGCAGGCCGGACTTGAGTCCTGGAGATGGGAAGTACAGTGTCTGCACTCTGAAGGAGGGGTGTTAATGTTGCAGTTTTATAACTGTAGTGTAAAGCACCCCTCTGGCAAGACAGTGATGGAGTGAATGATGATGAAAGTTTTTCTTTTTCGGGCCACCCTGCCTTGGTGGGAATCGGCCGATGTGTTAAAAATAATAATAATCTAACAACATGCCCATTAGAGTAGCCAGATGTAGATACTCAAAAATCCGGGAAAAAATAATTAATGTACAATTGTTATGGATTCCATTATATACATTGGATTACTCCTTTGTGATAAAATTGATACGTTAGCCAAGAAAAGTACCCTGAAGGTACTTTCTGTGTCCAGCATTAGGAAAAATATTAGGAGTGAAGTAAATTATATTATTATTATTATTATTATAATCAAATAGAAGCGCTAAACCAGAAGTAAATTATAAAACTGAATGTTATAGGAATGCAATTAGAAGCCTGAGTAGATCTATAACCCACTATAACATGAACGTAGATTAAGTATGTTTATGGAGCAACTTGCAATGTGAACAGACTGACTGATGTAGTGGCCAGGCTTAGGCTTGGCTACAAGTACTTCTGGCAGTTTGGTAGATACACAGATGATAATCATACCACATGCTAAGCATGTGGCCAACCCTATGGTCACTATTTTGAACACTATGTTCTTTATTGTTCACATATTGAAAAATATAGAGACAAACAGTATAATAACATAGTGACATATCAATATATCTTATTAATGAAAATAAGACACCAGATACGTTTAGGAAATTTCCTAAATTTGATCGTAACAGGTAAATGACCTGTAGATATAAATCAAATGTACTCCTGTTAACCCTTTGGAGCCTAGTTCCTAGGCCTTTTCTGAATCCATATGCTCTTGCGCTACCATCCACTGGATGGATATGGGACGCACGATAAATTAACCACTTCGGTGGCAAAATCTAATCTATAGTGCAATGAAAAAAAAACATGCGTGCCGAAGATCCAAGTGCAAAAACAAGAGTCATTCAATGAGCAGCAAACTTCGGGTTCAGCCAGTTACTGGTTAGCGTCTTACTGTGATCAGTGGTAACCTGAAGCTACCTCAAGACGATTACTTAAAAATAAGTTACCCAGCCCAAGTTCAGGTTATAGTAGTCCTACCACTAGAATCAGAGGTAGTTCATGTTGTAGTAGTCCTAACAGCCGAATCAGAGGTAGTACAGGTAGTAGTAGTCCTAGCAGCAGAATCAGAGGTAGTACAGGTTGTAGTAGTCCTAGCAGCAGAATCAGAGGTAGTACAGGTTGTAGTAGTCCTAGCAGACGAATCAGAGGTAGTACAGGTTGTAGTAGTCCTAGCAGCAGAATCAGAGGTAGTACAGGTTGTAGTAGTCCTAGCAGCAGAATCAGAGGGAGGTAGTACAGGTTGTAGTAGTCCTAGCAGCCGAATCAGAGGTAGTACAGGTTGTAGTATTCCTAGCAGCCGAATCAGAGGTAGTACAGGTTGTAGTACTCCTAGCAGCGGAATCAGAGGTAGTTCATGTTGTAGTAGTTCTAGCAGCAGAATCAGAGGTAGTACAGGTTGTAGTACTCCTAGCAGCAGAATCAGAGGTAGTACATGTTGTAGTAGTCCTAGCAGCCGAATCAGAGGTAGTACAGGTTGTAGTACTCCTAGCAGCAGAAGCAGAGGTAGTACAGGTTGTAGTAGTTCTAGCAGCCGAATCAGAGATAGTACAGGTAGTAGTACTCCTAGCAGCAGAATTAGAGGTAGTACAGGTTGTAGTAGTCCTAGCAGCGGAATCAGAGGTAGTACAGGTTGTAGTACTCCTAGCAGCAGAATCAGAGGTAGTACAGGTTGTAGTAGTCCTAGCAGCCGAATCAGAGGTAGTACAGGTTGTAGTACTCCTAGCAGCAGAATCAGAGGTAGTACATGTTGTAGTAGCCTTAGCAGCCGAATCAGAGGTAGTACAGGTTGTAGTAATTTAGCAGCAGAATCAGATGTAGTACAGGTTGTAGTAGTTCTAGCAGCCGAATCAGAGGTAGTACAGGTTGTAGTACTCCTAGCAGCAGAATCAGAGGTAGTACAGGTTGTAGTACTCCTAGCAGCAGAATCAGAGGTAGTACAGGTTGTAGTACTCCTAGCAGCAGAATCAGAGGTAGTACAGGTTGTAGTAGTCCTAGCAGCAGAATCAGAGGTAGTACAGGTTGTAGTAGTCCTAGCAGCAGAATCAGAGAGAGTACATGTTGTAGTAGTCCTAGCAGCAGAATCAGAGGTAGTACAGGTTGTAGTAGTCCTAGCAGCAGAATCAGAGGTAGTACAGGTTGTAGTAGTCCTAGCAGCAGAATCAGAGGTAGTACAGGTTGTAGTTGTCCTAGCAGCAGAATCAGAGGTAGTACAGGTTGTAGTAGCCCTAGCAGCAGAATCAGAGGTAGTACAGGTGTAGTACTCCTAGCAGCAGAATCAGAGGTAGTACATGTTGTAGTAGTCCTAGCAGCAGAATCAGATTTAGTACAGGTTGAAGTAGTCCTAGCAGCCGAATCAGAGGTAGTACAGGTTGTAGTACTCCTAGCAGCAGAATCAGAGGTAGTACAGGTTGAAGTAGTCCTAGCAGCCGAATCAGAGGTAGTACAGGTTGTAGTAGTCCTTGCAGCAGAATCAGAGGTAGTACAGGTTGTAGTACTCCTAGCAGCAGAATCAGAGGTAGTACAGGTTGTAGTACTCCTAGCAGCCGAATCAGAGGTAATACAGGTTGTAGTAGTCCTAGCAGCAGAATCAGAGGTAGTACAGGTTGAAGTAGTCCTAGCAGCCGAATCAGAGGTAGTACAGGTTGTAGTACTCCTAGCAGCAGAATGAGAGGTAGTACAGGTTGAAGTAGTCCTAGCAGCAGAATCAGAGGTAGTACATGTTGTAGTACTCCTAGCAGCAGAATCAGAGGTAGTACAGGTTGTAGTAGTCCTAGCAGCAGAATCAGAGGTAGTACAGGTTGTAGTAGTCCTAGCAGCCGAATCAGAGGTAGTACAGGTTGTAGTAGTCCTAGAAGCAGAATCAGAGGTAGTACAGGTTGTAGTAGTCCTAGCAGCAGAATCAGAGATAGTACAGGTAGTAGTACTCCTAGCAGCAGAATCAGAGGTAGTACAGGTTGTAGTAGTCCTAGCAGCAGAATCAGAGGTAGTACAGGTTGTAGTAGTCCTAGCAGCAGAATCAGATGTAGTACAGGTTGTAGTAGTCCTAGCAGCAGAATCAGAGGTAGTATAGGTTGTAGTAGTCCTAGCAGCCGAATCAGAGGTAGTACAGGTTGTAGTAGTCCTAGCAGCCGAATCAGAGGTAGTACAGGTTGTAGTAGTCCTAGCAGCAGAATCAGAGGTAGTATAGGTTGTAGTAGTCTTAGCAGCAGAATCAGAGGTAGTACAGGTTGTAGTAGTCCTAGCAGCAGAATCAGAGGTAGTACAGGTTGTAGTAGTCCTAGCAGCAGAATCAGAGGTAGTACAGGTTGTAGTACTCCTAGCAGCGGAATCAGAGGTAGTACATGTTGTAGTAGTCCTAGCAGCAGAATCAGAGGTAGTACATGTTGTAGTAGTCCTAGCAGCAGAATCAGAGGTAGTACAGGTTGTAGTAGTCCTAGCAGCAGAATCAGAGGTAGTACAGGTTGTAGTACTCCTAGCAGCAGAATCAGAGGTAGTACAGGTTGTAGTAGTCCTAGCAGCAGAATCAGAGGTAGTACAGGTTGTAGTACTCCTAGCAGCAGAATCAGAGGTAGTACATGTTGTAGTAGACCTAGCAGCAGAATCAGATTTAGTACAGGTTGAAGTAGTCCTAGCAGCCGAATCAGAGGTAGTACAGGTTGTAGTACTCCTAGCAGCAGAATCAGAGGTAGTACAGGTTGAAGTAGTCCTAGCAGCCGAATCAGAGGTAGTACAAGTTGTAGTAGTCCTAGCAGCAGAATCAGAGGTAGTACAGGTTGTAAGTAGTCCTAGCAGCGAATCAGAGGTAGTACAGGTTGTAGTACTCCTAAGCAGCAGAATCAGAGGTAGTACAGGTTGTAGTAGTCCTAGCAGCAGAATCAGAGGTAGTACAGGTTGTAGTACTCCTAGCAGCAGAATCAGAGGTAGTACAGGTTGTAGTATCCTAGCAGCAGAATCAGAGGTAGTACAGGTTGTAGTAGTCCTAGCAGCAGAATCAGAGGTAGTACAGGTGTAGTAGTCCTAGCAGCAGAATCAGAGGTAGTACAGGTTGTAGTAGTCCTAGCAGCAGAATCAGAGGTAGTACAGGTTGTAGTAGTCCTAGCAGCAGAATCAGAGGTAGTACAGGTTGTAGTAGTCCTAGCAGCAGAATCAGAGGTAGTACAGGTTAGTAGTCTTTAGCAGCAGAATCAGAGGTAGTACAGGTTTAGTAGTCTAGCAGCAGAATCAGAGGTAGTACAGGTTGTAGTAGTCCTAGCAGCAGAATCAGAGGTAGTATAGGTTGTAGTATCTAGCAGCCGAATCAGAGGTAATACAAGTTGTAGTAGTCCTAGCAGCGAATCAGAGGTAGTACAGTTGAGTAGTCCTAGCAGCAGAATCAGAGGTAGTACAGGTTGTAGTAGTCAGCAGCAGAATCAGAGGTAGTACAGGTTGAGTAGTCTAGCAGCAGAATCAGAGGTAGTACAGGTTGTAGTAGTCCAGCAGCAGAATCAGAAAGTCTGTCTGTAATACGTCCTAGCATAACGAGGTAGTCCTGTAAGCCAGCAAGCAGAAGTCATGGAGTAGACAGTTGTATGTCGAGATAGAGCGGAAGCAGAGTGAGGAGGATAGTGGAGAATACGGGAAACATGAGGAAGTGAGTAGCTGAGGAGAATCAGAGGAGACGAGTGAGGAGAGTAGTAGCAGAGTAGAGGAGAATGACGAGGAGAGCTATGAGGGAGAGTAGACAGAGAGGAATAAGCAAAGGCAGTGAGAGATGAGTACATAGTCGAGCAGAAACATGGAGGAGTAGAGAGTATGAGTACGAGGAGAAGAGATGCAGAAGGAGTAGCAGGGAGAGTGTAGCAGAGATAGAGGAGTATATGACGAGAAAGCGAGTGGAAGTGAGGAGAGGAGAGCAGTAGAGTGGTGAGGAATAACGAGCGAGAAGAGCGAGTGGAGGGAGAGTGAGTAGCGAGTAGAGGGAGAATAACGAGCGAGAAGAATGATTGGAGGAGAGTGAGTAGCAGTAGAGGGAGAATAACGAGCGAGAAGAGCGAGTGGAGGGAGAGTGAGTAGAGTAGAGGGAGAATAACGAGCGAGAAGAGCGAGTGGAGGGAGAGTGAGATAGCGAGTAGAGTGGAGAATAACGAGCAAGAAAGAGCGAGTGGAGGAGAGTGAGTAGCAGTAGGGGGAGAATAACGAGCGAGAAGAGCGAGTGGAGGGAGAGTGAGTAGCAGTAGAGGGAGAATAACGAGCGAGAAGAGCGAGTGGAGGGAGAGTAGAGTAGCGAGTAGAGGGAGAATAACGAGCGAGAAGAGCGAGTGGAGGAGAGTGTTTAGCAGTAGAGGGAGAATGACGAGCGAGAAGAGCGAGTGGAGGGAGAGTGAAGTAGCGAGTAGAGGGAGAATGACGAAGAGAAGAGCGATTGGAGGGAGAGTGAGTAGCAAGTAGAGGGAGAATGACGAGCGAGAAGAGCGAGTGGAGGAGAGTGAGTAGCGAGTAGAGGGAGAATAACGAGCGAGAAGAGCGAGTGGAGGGAGTGAGTAGGAGTAGAGGGAGAATGACGAGCGAGAAGAGCGAGTGGAGGAGAGTGAGTAGCAGTAGAGGGATAATGACGAACGAGAAGAGCGATTGGAGGAGAGTGAGTAGCGAGTAGAGGAGAATAACGAGCGAGAAGAGCGAGTGGAGGGAGAGTGAGTAGGAGTAGAGGGAGAATAACGAGCGAGAAGAGCGATTGGAGGAGAGTGAGTAGAGTAGAGGGAGAATAACGACCGAGAAGAGCGAGTGGAGGGAGAGTGAGTAGCAGTAGAGGGAGAATAACGAGCAGAAGAGCGAGTGGAGGGAGAGTGAGTAGCAGTAGAGGGAGAATAACGAGCGAGAAGAGCGAGTGGAGGGGAGAGTGAGTAGCGAGTAGAGGGGAGAATAACGAGCGAGAAGAGCGAGTGGAGGGAGAGTGAGTAGCGAGTAGAGGGGAGAATAACGAGCGAGAAGAGCGAGTGGAGGGAGAGTGAGTAGGAGTAGAGGGAGAATAACGAGCGAGAAGAGCGAGTGGAGGGAGTGAGTAGCAGTAGAGGGGAGAATAACGAGCGAGAAGAGCGAGTGGAGGGGAGAGTGAGTAGCGAGTAGAGGGGAGAATGACGAGCGAGAAGAGCGAGTGGAGGGGAGAGTGAGTAGCGAGTAGAGGGGAGAATGACGAACGAGAAGAGCGATTGGAGGGGAGAGTGAGTAGCGAGTAGAGGGGAGAATAACGAGCGAGAAGAGCGAGTGGAGGGGAGAGTGAGTAGCAGTAGAGGGAGAATAACGAGCGAGAAGAGCGAGTGGAGGGAAGTGAGTAGCGAGTAGAGGGAGAATGACGAGCGAGAAGAGCGAGTGGAGGGGAGAGTGAGTAGCGAGTAGAGGGGAGAATAACGAGCGAGAAGAGCGAGTGGAGGGGAGAGTGAGTAGCGAGTAGAGGGGAGAATAACGAGCGAGAAGAGCGAGTGGAGGGGAGAGTGAGTAGCGAGTAGAGGGGAGAATGACGAGCGAGAAGAGCGAGTGGAGGGGAGAGTGAGTAGAGTAGAGGGAGAATGACGAACGAAAGAGCGATTGAGGGAGAGTGAGTAGCAGTAGAGGGAGAATAACGAGCGAGAAGAGCGAGTGGAGGGAGAGTGAGTAGCGAGTAGAGGGGAATAACGAGCGAGAAGAGCGAGTGGAGGGAGAGTGAGTAGCAGTAGAGGGAGAATAACGAGCGAAAGAGCGAGTGGAGGGAGAGTGAGTAGCGAGTAGAGGGGAGAATAACGAGCGAGAAGAGCGAGTGGAGGGGAGAGTGAGTAGCGAGTAGAGGGGAGAATGACGAGCGAGAAGAGCGAGTGGAGGGGAGAGTGAGTAGCGAGTAGAGGGGAGAATAACGAGCGAGTGGAGGGGAGAGTGAGGACAATGTAAATCTCCACTCGGATATAAACCAAGTTTTTTAATAAGGAACGGAAAATAATATGATGTTCAATGAGGACAACTTTCAACTACTCCGTTATGGAAAACTGGAAGAAATAATAACTAGAACTGAGTATACCACAAACCCTAAATCACACAACAGAGCGAAAAAGTAGTGTGAAGGACTTGGGAGTATTAATATAAGAGGATTTCACCTTCAAGAATCACAACAGAGTCACTATAACATCTGCGAGGAAAATGATAGGATGGATAATGAGAACCTTCAAAACAAGGGATGACAAGCCAATGATGATCCTTTTTAAATCACTTGTTCTCTCTAGGCTAGAATTCTGCTGTACACGAACATCTCTATTGAATAGAGGCAGGTGAAATCGCAGATCTAGAGAATATATAGAGAACCTTTTCTGCATATATAAGTTCCGTCAAACACCTTGGTTACTGGGAACGCCTGGAGTCACTTAACCCGTACTCACTGGAGCGCGAGAGATACATCGTAATCTGCACACAGAAATCACTCCCTACGAAAGCAGATGACTGGGCAGATCGTGAAACATACCCCTAATAAAAAGTAGGGGGGCGCCATGAGTACAGTAAGACTGTTCAACAGCCTCCCATCTGGCATAAGGGAAATTACCAATAGACCCCTGGCTGCCTTCAAGAGGTAGCTGAACATATACCAAAGTCAGTACCTATATGCCGGGCTTCTGGTTCGTACATTGAATTACGTGCGGACAGCAGTAAGAGCCTGGTTGATCAGATTCTGATCCACCAGAAGGCCTGGTTAAAGACTGGACCGCGGGAGCGTTGACCCCCGAAACACCCTCCAGGTAGACTCCAAGTAGATAGTGGAGGGGAGAGTGAGGAGCGAAGGGAAGAGTGGGGAGAATGGAGTGGAGGGGAGAGTGAAGTGGAGGGGAGTGTGGAGGGAGGAGAGGGTAAGGAGCGAGTGGAGGGAATGAAAGGGAGGGCAAGGAGTGAGTGGAGGGAGTGAAAGGGAGAACAAGGAGCGAGTGGAGGGGAAAGTGGTAAGGAGCTTTATTTTAACAAAAAATGGATACATCAGCAGTGTGCTAGCTATGTTTTCCTGTCACATTCCCCCACACAAGATGGCGTTTATACAAGGTGTTGAAATTAGTCAGTCTGAGCTGGGATAATCCATCATGACAATGACTATATCGTCAAGTATTCCAGCAAGGGTTCATCAGCTACCACACCTTCAAAGGTTTTCTACCATCATAGCTGGGGTTACTGTCACTGAGAATTACCATCTCTCAAGAGAGCCAATAACATGCAGAGGAGAAACCATTTTTATGAAGTAATCTCCACCTTCCCAGAGCGACGACCAGAGAAATTATACATGGGAAACAGAGAGGAAGGGGAAGGGGAATTTGGATGTGATGCTGCTCCTTACTGTAGGCAGAGGAGAAATTTGGATGACATTGTATATACAGTAACTAATATATATATGCAGAACAACCACTGAAAATATAGTGAAATTGCAAGTGCATCCGTGATTTCTCACATTGTAAAGGAACAATGTGAGAAAGCGCTTATAATTTAACTATTTATTTCACAGTGGTTGTTCTGCATATTGTGATATCACCTGTTTACTGTGATCTTATTGTATATATATATATGTCGTGCCGATTAGGTAAAACTTGCGATTTTGGCTTAAATAGCAACGCTCACCTTGCCATATAAGACAAGTGAAAATTTATGTATGCAATAATTTCGCCAAAATCATTTTGAACATAACGAAAAAAATATATTTCATTGTGTTTGTTCATTATTAAATTAATGTTAACGTATCTAAAATATATTTAGTTGGGTTAGGCTAAATTAAATTGCGCTTGTTGTAATAAGGTTAGGTAGGTTTTCAAAGTTTCTCTTGGTACAAAATTATAAATTCTTACATTAACATAAATGAAAAATATATATCTTTAAACGTATAAGAGAAAATTTTAGAAAGGACTTAATTTTAGATGAGTTCTTGCTAATTGACCAGTTTTACCTAATCGGCACGACATATATATATATATATATATATATATATATATATATATATATATATGTCGTGCCGATTAGGTAAAACTCGAGATTTTGGCTTAAATAGCAACGCTCACCTTGCCATATAAGACAAGTGAAAATTTGTTTATGCAATAATTTCGCCGAAATCATTCTGAACATAACGAAAAAAATATATTTCATTGTGTATGTTTATTATTAAATTAATGTTAACGTATCTAAAATATATTTAGTTGGGTTAGGTAAAATTAAATTGCGCTTGTTGTAATAAGGTTAGGTAGGTTTTCAAAGTTTCTCTTGGTACAAAATTATAAATTTTTACATTAACATAAATGAAAATAATATATCTTTAAACGTATAAGAGAAAATTTTAGAAAGGACTTAATTTTAAATGAGTTCTTGCTAATTGACCAGTTTTACCTAATCGGCACGACATATATATATATATATATATATATATATATATATATATATATATATATATATATATATATATATATATATATATATATATATATATATATATATATATATATATATATATATATATATATATATATATATATATATATTTCCATCTCATCCCTGCATGCATCGACACAACTAGATGTGTCGATGCATGCAGGGGATGAGATGAAAAGCTGTAATCCACCTGCCTGAAAGCTGGCTGCCTTGGATCAACGTCTAGCGTGAGCTGGACGCCAAGGTATTGGTCCAGTGTGGTACGGTCGGTAAAGCACTGCGTACCTTGTCACAAGGTTCGTAGGTTAGAGTCTCCGTCGGCCAGAGATCAGTGTTTGTGAATATTTCGCCTGCTCTTGCGAATTCCTAGCATTGTAAAAATCTCTAGTTGTGTCGATATATATATCGTAAATAACAAATAGGCACAATAACGTGACTGGAACAATACACAAATAACCCGCACATAGCAGAGAGGAGCTTACGACGACGTTTCGGTTCAACTTGGACCATTTACAAAGTCACACTAACAAAAAGGAGATAAGCAGGGAGTATATATAGGCCAGCAGACAGGGACGAGACAAGAGAGGTAGTAGGAAAGGAAGAAGAGAGGTAGTAGATTAAGAAAGAGAAGCACTGCAAGGGCGCTAGAGACCCACGAAGGGTAGGAACAAGAATACAGAGGGAGGGGGGAAATAATAATGGACCAAACACCCAAGGCATAAGAAAGAAAACCCAAAGGAGAAAGAGGAAAGGGGAAGAGGGAGAAGGGGAAAAAAAAATCAGGTTAAGTCACGTGTGTTCTGAATTTGGAGCATTTAACAATGTAATGGGAGAGGAAGGCATCTACAGAGACAAAGCCACGACTAAGATTCATACAAGGAAAGTTGTGAATAAGGGAAGATTCAACTAGACGGCGACTGTGAAAGTTAGAAGTTGGATAGACAGTTTTAGCAGAAGACCAGTCAATAGGATGACTGTGATCTCTGACATGTCAGAAAAGAGCATTGTTGGTGTCGGCAAGCCTAACAATACTTTTGTGCTCAACGAGTCTGTCAGAATAAGTAAAACTGTCATTTAAAATTAAGTCCTTTCTAAAATTTTCTCTTATACGTTTAAAGGTATATTTTTTCATTTATGTTAATGTAAAAAAATAATAATTTTGTACCAAAAGAACCTTAGAAAACATACCTAACCTTATTATAACAAGCGCAATTTAATTTGGCCTAGTCCAACTAAATATATTTTAGATAAGTTTACAATAATTAATAATAAAGAAACACAATGAAATATATTTTTTTTTTTAGGTTCAGAATGATTTTTGCAAAATTATTGCATACACAAATTATCGCTTGACTTATTCGGTACGAAATGTGTTGCTTTTTAAGCCAAAATAGCAAGTTTTATCTATTGAACACGACATATATTTATATATATATATATATATATATATATATATATATATATATATATATATATATATATATATATATATATATATATATATATAAGTCCATGAGGTGTGAGAGATACATGTCTAGTACATGTATCTTTTCCTAACGCCGTGCACACCAGTGAGCCTCAGGTATGGTCTCCAGCTATTTTATTGTTCTGTATGTTCTTGTCTCACAAGGGATACTATAGCATGTTAAAATCCCTATGCTTTGTGTACCAAATAGCCAACATTTTTGGTTGCTAATGCAAGTCATTTCTCGAATGCCTTTGAAATATTAAAAATACTTTAAACATTTTTGAAACTTTCTAGATTTATTATAAAACTTAGCAATTATTTGTTAACCGTCTCAGATTTATGAGCTCACTACGTAATGGAACAATTCCAAACTAACTCGAGAAGAATTGTTTGTTGCTCCTCAGTGGGGAATGTATGGATATTCGACGGCTCAGTTTTGATATCTGACGTGTCAGGAGTTATGTTTTCTCCGGTTTATTGTCATTTTTGCAACGCTTATGAGCTAGGCTGTTCTTTACCTGCTGTTCTTATTAAATATTTCTTCGTGTCTCTGGCATGTATCAGCCGATGGTTGGTCGAGAGGGAAAGACTGATGGATCTTGCTTTCCTTGTGCTCTTGTAGGCACCTGTAGGACTCACCTCTATTTCCGATTCCCTATCGCATTGCTCTTGTCCTTGTCAAAGCATTGATTGCAACATGCCTCGAGCAAATCATCTAGTCTCCAAGACTTATTCATACACACAAATATGTGCAGATACATTTGAATACAACTGGGGCATCACTAGGCTACGAATGAGCGACACTGAGAACTGCTGTCTTAGCGAGGACATTAAGAACACAGCAATTAAAGGCCTGTCGCACCTGGCCGTAACCAAAGTCAGTAATACAGAGAGCAACCGGGCAAGACAAGGGCAAAGCAAACACAGAAGTGGTAGTTTTGTTTATCCGTGTATTCCTTCACCCCTATGTTTTATATTTTCACAGATAATATATTAAGTCATCAATAAAATGATAAAACAGAGCAAAGAGACACTCAAAGGAGTGCACTTGACCAGAGTAAGCAAGAGTCTGCCTCATAACTTGGTAAGCAGATGTGACGTCACCTTGGCTGAGTAGCCAACTCTCACCTGATTGGTGGATTGAACTGGACAATACAACAGTGGGGACCCAGAACTGCTATACCCTGAACTGACAGTTCGCTGATCGTGAGATCATGCTAACGGGAAACTGATGAACGTCGAATAAATTGTAACATACTCGGTGCACGTCAAGTATGTTACAATTCGCACTGTTTTGCTCAGTGGCAGGCGTGTATGATGTGCTTATAGTGAGGAAAAAGGAATGTTACTGACCCGAGCGCTGCGCTGCGGTTAATAGGGATATTTAGTTTGATCAGATTACTCACATTTGCTTCCAGCCAGCGGAAGGCTTGAAGGGAGGGAAAATAACCTACTAATATATTATCGTCCTTATCTTGTCTCGTCTATTTAGACATAATTAAAGGATAAATTTCTCACAGCGCATAGCCGTTATATGAATCATGGAATTTTCAGCTATCTGCTTTCTTATGTATCACGCCTCTCTCTCTCTCTCTCTCTCTCTCTCTCTCTCTCTCTACTAACATTGCTTCTTTACGAGATACATATATTTGAAAATATACCTAAGTGAATATGCAATTTTTTACTTAAGTGATATGGCCAACGCAGATGCTCCCTGATTTACGGTTTAGCGGAGTAACCACAGCGATGAGAGAGGGAGAGAGGGAGGGAGATAGGAGAGAGGGAGAGACACAAGGTGAAAGGGAGGGAGGGAGAGAGGGAGGGTGGGAGAGATAGGGGAGAGAGACAAGATAAAAGGGAGAGAGAGAGAGAGAGAGTACATATGAAAGACCGATAACTAAAGGTCGTTTTCCAAGAACAAAATTACTGTCCAGTTATCATGCTGCTGACTTGACAGATGATGTCAGTGTAGTAAAATAGAAGCTTTCTCCCCACAGTGTAATGAAGTCTCGGAAACACTGCCACTACACTCTACATCCACCATCATCAAGACCCACAGTGTAAGGAGACATCAAGGACACTACTACTACACTCTACATCCACCATCATCAAGACCCACAGTGTAAGGAGACATCAAGGACACTACTACTACACTCTACATCCACCATCATCAAGACCCACAGTGTAAGGAGACATCAAGGACACTACTACTACACTCTACACCCACCATCAAGACCCACAGTGTAAGGAGACATCAAGAACACTACTACTACACTCTACATCCACCATCATCAAGACCCACAGTGTAAGGAGACATCAAGGACACTACTACTACAATCTACATCCACCATCATCAAGACCCACAGTGTAAGGAGACATCAAGGACACTACTACTACATCTACACCACCATCATCAGGACCCACAGTGTAAGGAGACATCAAGGACACTACTACTACACTCTACATCCACCATCATCAAGACCCACAGTGTAAGGAGTCATCAAGGACACTACTACTACACTCTACATCCACCATCATCAGGACCCACAGTGTAAGGAGACATCAAGAACACTACTACTACACTCTACATCCACCATCATCAAGACCCACAGTGTAAGGAGACATCAAGGACACTACTACTACACTCTACATCCACCATCATCAAGACCCACAGTGTAAGGATACATCAAGGACACTACTACTACACTCTACATCCACCATCATCAAGACCCACAGTGTAAGGAGACATCAAGGACACTACTACTACACTCTACACCCACCATCATCAAGACCCACAGTGTAAGGAGACATCAAGGACACTACTACTACACTCTACATCCACCATCATCAAGACCCACAGTGTAAGGAGACATCAAGGACACTACTACTACACTCTACACCCACCATCATCAAGACCCACAGTGTAAGGATACATCAAGGACACTACTACTACACTCTACATCCACCATCATCAAGACCCACAGTGTAAGGATACATCAAGGACACTACTACTACACTCTACATCCACCATCATCAAGACCCACAGTGTAAGGAGACATCAAGGACACTACTACTACACTCTACACCCACCATCATCAAGACCCACAGTGTAAGGAGACATCAAGGACACTACTACTACACTCTACACCCACCATCATCAGGACGCACAGTGTAAGGAGACATCAAGGACACTACTACTACAATCTACATCCACCATCATCAAGACCCACAGTGTAAGGAGACATCAAGGACACTACTACTACACTCTACACCCACCATCATCAAGACCCACAGTGTAAGGATACATCAAGGACACCACTACTACACTCTACACCCACCATCACTGTGACTGCAAGTATAAAACTGAACCAACAGTTAGGGGTTGCTCCTCTAGTGATGGTATGGTCTAGTTTCTGGTGTTCTCTACTGAGGACAATAAGCTTACCTCCTTCATCACTACTCATTATACGTCACTATTAAAGTTGCTTAACTCACCTAATGTCTCTAACATGTTAACTGAAGAAGTCAGGAATAGAAATTATAAAATTAGAAAGGAATAAATAAACAATTCTTATGTATTCCATCACAGTGAATTACAGATACGTGACAGTGTACAATGTCTTCACAGAAACTGACGCATTTATTGTTTTATTTTCATATTTTATCTTAAAGCATATTGCTAATGTTATTTTCGTTGATAACAACAGCAAAAATATAATATTTATAGTATTATTTGTCGTATATATTTAGGTACATTTTTAGGTAGGATGTACCAAATAAAGTGCCTGGTATTTCACAGTTTTGATTGGCTGACCGCTCTGCTAAACTACTTGGTCGCAAGTAGTTTAGCAAGACAGGAGAGTATCTGTTTTCGTGCCTGCAGCCGCTACTTCACCCTCTCTCCCTTCAAGGGAAGTTTCTTGATTCTGGTGACGGGTTCTTGATCTAGGGAATTGGATCTGTGTTCCAGTTCCCTGAATTGAGCCTGAATGTCTTCCATTCCCCCCCCCCCACAGGCGCTAAATAATCCAAATTGGTTTACAGCTCCCCATGTTAATAATAATACTTCACTCTCTCTCCCTGACTGGACATCATCAAGACAACACCTCTCCTCTCTACTCTTTCCAGGAGAACGCTGTTCTCTGCTCTTGTTATGTAGACTCAGTTTTCTGCTAAGGTATGTATCCGTCAGAGTCTTATTTAGTACTAGTAAGTTTTTACATTTTCTGAGGTTGTGTCGAGAAACTATGCTTCAGATCCCGACATTTAGCATTTAGGTGTAGTCTTTACTTCTGGCATCTATGCACTATCGTAGTCGGGGTTTGGAAGTTGCTGAACTCGGATTCAGTAATATGGGAGTTATTTGCCTTGTGTGGAGGGCATATGAATTGTCCTCAGGGTCATTTTGTGTCTCCTTCCTTGCCTGACACTGTGCTGCTCGCGGCTGCTGTGTGTATTTTGCTGTTTGGCGAACTGGTCGCTTTACTATTCAGGCAAACAATCCCCTAATTCTACTGTGAAGAACGATCTAAATGAGGCGTATCTAATGATGCATAGATTTGAGGCAGGAGATAAGTCGTTACCATCTAACTACCGTCCATTAAGCCTGACCTCAATTGTTGGTCAAAAGTTAGTTTATTTAGGGACTTGTTTCGTCAGTCACGTTCTATGTTGAATCTTGTCGAGCACACTACACACACATATATTACTTATTCCAGTACTTTCAGGTGCAATGCAGTACAGTAATGTACCACAAGTTGAAGTTTATCATTAAGAATTGTACAGTATTTTAAGCAAAGTGCTGAGAGCACAGTTTAAGCAATATGTACAGGAATACTGAATGCTTATAATAATCAATAGTTTACTGAAGCTACGCGCCTGGTGGTGTTCAGGAACCTTATTCCAACATTATTAATTGTATCTGTAAATACTATTAACTCTGGACAAACCTTTTGTTTAAGTAATCCTCTCAAGCTTTTATTTCCTGTTAATTATTTACCCAGATGCAATCCTTTATACTTGGATTACCAAAAGCACTATAACAATATGTAGCTCACTATGATAACATGAACGTAGATAAACATATTTATGAATCAACCTGCAATGTAAACCGACTGACTGATGTTGTGGTAGCCAGACTTAAGCTTGGTTACAAGTACCTCTGTGAGTCTGGTAGACACACAGACAATGATGAAACTAAGTGTAAAGTACGTGGTCACTTGAACACTAAAGTGTAAAGTACGTGGTCACTTGAACACTGTGTGCTTGATTGTCCATTTACTGAGGAAAATACAGATAGACAGTATAATAACCTCTGAAATATGTCAAGGTGTCTTATTGTTAAAATAAAATACCAGGCATTTTAAGCTTGCAATAGAATAATCATGAATTATAAATATATATCTAGATGTAATCCTGTTATTTCCCTTTAGGGCCTAGTACCTAGGCCTCTTATGTATCCACGTTCTGCGCTGCGTCCACAGGATGGATGGATGGATGTGGAGTGCACAATAAACTAGCCGCTTAGGCGACAAAATCTAACACTCCATTCTAGTTTCTCTCCTGCTTCCTTACATCACCAATTTCCTCGATTTCGATTTCACTTTTGCCACTACGTTGTTCTCATATTGTCATTTTTTAGGGAAGGGGGTGAATTCTTCCTTGTTGCCTGTCTCCTGAAATTTTCATGCTATGACCTCCACCTTTCTTGTTGTCTCTTCCAGTTCCTCCTCAACTAGAATGCATTCATGAATTATCTCAAAGGACACATAGTCAACTTCCTTTAACACTGCTCAGTGGTACAGTTGTTAACACGGACACATAGTCAACTTCCTTTAACACTGCTCAGTGGTACAGTTGTTAACACGGACACATAGTCAACTTCCTTTAACACTGCTCAGTGGTACAGTTGTTAACACGGACACATAGTCAACTTTTAGTAGTCTGGTTTGTCTTTCTTTCCTTCCAAGTTTCTTACCGGGTTCGTCTTTAGAAGGCAGTCACTGCAAAGGACTACTTGATTACTTAGCTGAGGGACTGACCACCTCAAAACTACGTC
The DNA here is from genome assembly GCA_009830355.1 of Cherax destructor. Classification (NCBI taxonomy): domain Eukaryota; kingdom Metazoa; phylum Arthropoda; class Malacostraca; order Decapoda; family Parastacidae; genus Cherax; species Cherax destructor. Next base: position 87,411 of record WNWK01004927.1, read on the forward strand.
TTCGAGAGCAATGGACCGATTATATCGTCTTTACATCTCTACTGATTCTGCTGCGTCCACTGTACTCGACTGAAGAAGCCTACTGTTTAGGCGAAATGTTTTGAAATAAAGATACTTAACTGTTGCATATGTGTCTTACTTATCAGGATATACGTGCTGTATGATCCTTGTGAGTTTAGCGCTTAATTTAGATTTTATTATTGTTAATAATAATAATAATAATAAATAAATAAATAATAATAATAATAATAAATAAATAAATAAATAATAATAATAATAATAATAATAATAATAAATAATAAATAATAGATAATAATAATAATAATCAGGATATACTAGTGTTGAAAGTTTGAAGCCGATCAAAAGTCATACTTAAGTTATCGCACAGAAAAATACCCGGGAATGGTCAATATGACATTGAGCAGAGAACATCTGCTTATGTCAATAGTTGCATGAAGCTTTCAATAGTGGCAGTATACCAGCATTGAAACCAATCGAACGAGGCGGTCTTAAATTATAAATGAAAAATAACGAGGTGGTCTTAAATTATAAATGAAAAATAACGAGGTGGTCTTAAATTATAAATGAAAAATAACGAGGTGGTCTTAAATTATATATGAAAAATGGAGGCAAAAAAAATCTCAAACAATCACTTAGAGGTATTCCTTTAGGAGTACCTAAATGCGACTGAGAGGATGGGGAGAAGGCGATTGTGGTGATGGGGAAGAAGAATTACTGAGGAGTGGGGGAAGAGAAATGGAGTCAGTATTCAAATAAGAGACATTCAGTAGGAAGATGGCGAGGTTGTCACTGCCGCCACACGATGAGATGTAAACAAGCTGCTGCCAGACGTCCCAGGAGTCAAAATAAACTGAACTATCAACATTATAGCAATTAAAGTGTAAGTATAAATTTCACTAAACTCAGTCATGAGGAAAACATCATTCATTATTCAAACCTGTATATGAGTGGTATTCAATACCAATATTCATACTTGCAACATCTGGGTATCTTTACTTGTAGACGTTTCGCCTCCAGTGCCTTTATCAACACATTACGTGGACATAATAAGAAGACAGTAGTAATATATACAGCAGAAAGTGGAATATGAGGTAATTAGTCCCTCAGCTTAGGAGCAGGTGATGAGCACCACAGTCTTGAACAATTGCACGCACAAAATGGGCGCAACAGGAATAACTGGAAAAGTGGACAGATGAATAATGAGTAATAGCAAACAGTTAAGTAAGAAAAGACACAGAAAAAAGCTGTTCCCCTAGGCACAGTACTCGTCCCATTCTTTGCCCTCATCCTCATATCAGACACAGACAGCGACGTAAATCATAGCACCGTATCATCCTCTGCGGATGATACTAGAAAACAATTAGGCGTTCAATGAGGACAAATTTTAGTTATTCCACATGGAAAATTTGAGATAATAAAAGGTAGAACGAATATAAAACTAATTGTAACAACTCAATCGAATGAAAAACTAACGCGAAGGACTTAGGAGTGATAATGTAGGAAGAAAATGATAGGATGGATAATGAGAACCTTTAAAACAAGAAATACCAAGACGACAATAATGATCCGTAAGTCACTTGTTCTCTTTAGACTGGAATACTGTTTTACACTAACAACCCCTTTTTAAGGCAGGTGAAATTGCAGATGTAGAGAATATACAGATTACCTTCACTACACATTTAAGTTCAATAAAGCAACTTAATTATGGGGAATGTTTGAAGTCTCTTGACCTTTACTCCTGAGAACGCAGACGCAGACAAGAAAGATATATCATAATTTACACCTAGAAAATGTTAGAGGGACTTTTCCGAAATCTTCACATTGAAATCACTACCTACTAAAGCAAGAGAGTCGACACGCAGTGCAACATACCCACAATGAAAAGCAGAGGTGTCATGAGTACACTGAGAGACAACATAGCAAGTGTATAGCGCCCAAGACTATTCAACAGCCTCCCATCATACGTAAGGTAAATTACCAATAGATCCCTTGCTGTCTTCAACAGGAAACGGAAAAATTTCCCACTGTCATTTCCTGATTAGCGGGGCTGTGGCTCGTACACTTGACTGTATATGGCCAGCAGTAATATTCTAGTTAAAAGGGCCTTGATCCGTCGTGAGGCCTGGTCATGGACAAGGCCGCGGGGGCGTTGACCCCCTGAACACTCTCTAGGTAGACTCCACGTAGGTGGTGAGCAGTGGGAGGGGAAGGGTAACAACGGAAATGAAGGATATGAGGAAAAGTGGCAGAATTTTTTAGTGGTGATGAGGTGTTAAGGGAGAAGATTTAACTGAGATTGCAGGTGAGGATAAAATTGTGACCATGTGGTTCTCCAGGGCGTCATCGATGAGTTAGGGCTCGGCCCCCAGCACGCAGTCCTGGGTGCCTACGAGGCCATCGACAAAGTCAAGCCGCCTAGCGAGAAAGGTAAGGTTTGTCGCCTTGTCGATACTTCCTTGCCAGTCCCTCCGTCATCAACCCTAGCAGTTGGGCAATCAACCTCCAAGGCTAAGAAGCCCAGTAAACCTAATGACAAGCCGAGTCAAAACGGCAGGTCAAGTAACAACAATCGAGCTAGTACAATGACATCGCCAGCATCTCCTCCACCTAAGTTCAACCGTCACCAGCGCACACCGCCGTCAGCACCACCTTCAAAGCGCGTGGTGACTTGTTTCAATTGCGGTAAGCGAGGTCATTACCGTTCTGAATGTTACAAACCTCAGTCCCCTCGTCGTGATCGTCACCGTTCCCGTACTCAGTACCAGGAAGGCATTTGCATTTACCATCACACTTCGAGTCATACTTCTAACGAGTGCCATAAGCTGTGAAGTCTCTTGTCGGCACAGCACGGCAAGCACTATTCGCCCGAAGCTCGTGCTAGCCAGAGCTCTTCCAACAGTTCGGGGGAAGAGGCGCGCTGGCAAAGTCAACGAGATGTAGTCACCTTGTTGGAGTCGCTGTGCCTCGACACTGTTGCATAGACTCGTACCGTACCTTCCAGGACGCCGAGTCGAGCCACCAAGCATATAGGCCTCTAGCAGCCGTGACTCCGAGGACATAGTCAGCCTGTCATAATAATAATAATAATACTTTATTGAGACATGGTACAAGGATACATGGTAGACAAGAAACAGAGTTATTAATGAGATGTACATGCCAAAAGCCCCTAATATGCTGTGCATTGCATTCACGTTCGGTGTGACAACCCGTGTGGACCTCTTGTGGAGTCCACACTTCACCAGAAGCTGTTCAGCTTTTCCTTGATACAGGTTCGGTGGTTAATATTGTCCGTTACACCCTCTTCTGTGACATTGGCCTTCATATGGCCATGCTGACAGAGCCGTCTGTCATTCAGACCTTGAGAGGAGTTTCAGGTAGCCCTCTGATGGTTCATGGTCGTACAACGTTAGAATTTGCGATCCATGGTCACAAGTGGTCAGCAAAATTCTTAGTCGTCGATGACATCGTCTTCCCAGGCGATTTGCTTATCGGATTTAAGACCATGGCAGACCTTAAGATCCGCTTAGATCCAGCTAAGTGGAAAGAAGATTTTAATGGAGTGGATGTGCCCTTCTGGGGTGTATGCTTAGGATCCACTATGTGCCACTCCGTCTCTGAGTACGTTCAGTGCTTGGAATCATTGATAACCCACGGTTTCCATCGCACGTTCTCCCCGAGGTCGGCCTCTTGTCCTGACCAGCCTCGTAAGAGAGCTCATTTCTCGTCACCTCCTGGCCATCAACGCTCAGTTACCAGTGAAACCCAGTCTGGAGACGCTCTTTCTGACCTTCACTCTAACTCTCGTACTGATGTAGAGGATGGCAGTTGTCAAGCCGCAGTCTCCCTGTCGGCAGGCGACTGTCTGACTCATGTCATGGCATCAGCGAGCAGAGTTACTGCCTGTACAAAGTATGACGTCACTTTGTCGGCTAACTTGCTCACTCCTGTTATGGTGTAAGTGACCAGAGCTTTCGAAGGAGATCACGTGTTGGTCGACAACGACATGTGCAGAGTCAAGGGCCTCTTCCTTGAGCCGTCCTTGCACACTGTGCGACATGTTAAGTTGCAAGTCCTTGTCGTTAACTTGCACAGTCGAGAATTTCCCCTGAGGAAGGACACCTCACTTGTCGACCTCATCAGATTCCCTCTCCCGGTAAGAGTGGAGGGCGAAATCCCAGCTGATGTTCTCGTAAGTGCAGTCCTCCCAGGTGAGTCTGCTACTGACTCTTCCGTCACCGGCCAATGCAGGAAGATGATCTAGCTACGACAGACTACCCAGAAGAAGTTCCACAACTTCTCCGGGTTCTCAATCATGCACGTACCGCAGTCGTGTTAGATGGTGAGTCCATGGGTCTGACCCCACTTATTTCTCACCATATTCCACTTGATAAAGGTACTAAACCCATTTATGTGCCTGCTTATCGTTTACCGCATGCGCAAAGAGTTCTCGCTGACGAACTCAATGCTCCGTGATGGAGTTATTGATGTGTCCATTTCCCCGTGGAATGCCCCTTTCATCCTGGTTCCCAAGAAAGATGGAACATGGCATCCTGTTATCGATTACAGGAAACTAAATGCTTGTACGATCCCAGACCGATTCCCATTACCAGTTCTGAATGACCTGTTACAGAACATCAGTGATAATAAGGTCTTTTCAACTCATGATCTTCAAGGGTTTTGGCAGATCCCTCTTGTTGACCAAAGCAAAGAACTAACCGCGTTCTGTACGCCTAGTGGTCATTATCAGTTCAAGAGGATGCCTTTCGGCTTGCTCGGAAGCCCGATCACGTTCAGTTGTTTGATGACAATGATTTTCCATACTCTCCTAGGTGGCACGCTCATGGTCTACCTAGACCATCTCATTGTGATGTCCCAGGATGTTCCTACGCATCTTGTAAAACTTGAGCAGGTACTGGAAAAACTAGCCAAGGTTAATCTCAAGGTAAAACTCTCAAAATGCCAGTTTCTTAAGAAGGAAATAAAGTTTCTGGGCGACGTAGTAACTCAGAATATCATAAAGACAGATGAGTCTAAAATCTCGGCTGTACGGAAGTTCCCTAGACCTACGACGGCGGATGCTGTTCACTCCTTCATAGGCCTAGCTGGATTCTATCACACTTTCATAGCCGGATTTTCCACCATAGCTGCACCTTTGACTCAGCTCCTCAAGAAAGATGTCCCCTTTGAGTGGACGTGTGACCAGGAAAGAGCTTTTGTCACACTTAAAAATAGGTTAACATCAGCCCCAGACCTTAGATTCCCTGATTTCACCAAAGCATTTACCTTGATGATGGATGCCAGCAAAGTTGGCATCGGTGCAGTCTTGTCACAGGAATCCAATGGTAAGCAACAGCCAATAGCTTATGCTAGCTGTGTTCTTACCAAAGCTGAGGTCAATTACTTGGTGACAGAGCTAGAAGCCTTAGCCATCGTATGGGCTTTGAACCATTTCCGAGGTATTATTTACTAGTACCCTATCAAGATTTACACGGACCATTTGCCGCTATTATCCCTTTTTGCAAACAAGAATCTCTCTGGAAAGCATGCTCGGTGGTCTCTCACCTTTAACGACTACAACCCTGAAGTCCACTATGTTCCGGGTAAGCAAAATGTCATGACTGATGCCTTGTCGAGGCATATAGCTTTAGTTAGTGCAGACAACTCGTTCTCCGTCAAGGACCTAGAGAGAGCCCAACGGCAGGACCCTGTGTGGTCACCAGTCCTTCGATTTCTGACCAAGGAGGAAGTTGGCTCGCGGGTCAAGTCTCCCATCTTGCTGATGGAGGAGTACTGTAGCACGACTGGTGGACCCCGGCATTACCGTACACCAACTGGTGATACCGGAGTCCCTGGTACCCGCTACTCTCAAGTTTATCCATGATGTCCCAGGTGCAGCGCACCCCGGGAAGGACCCGCAGCATCAAACAGGCAAGAATGAAATACTTCTGGCCTAAGATGGCAGCGGAAATTGCCAAGTATGTACACCAGTGTGTCGTTTGCTTACAGCACAAGGGTACTATCATGGATCCGAATCCCATTCTGAAGAATCCCATTACAAAGGAGCCCTGGGAGAGAACTTCTGTTGACCTGTTGACGAACTTCTCGACCTCGGAGAAGGGTAATAAACACCTGCGTGTAATGGTAGATAACTTTACGCAGTACTGCGAGTTAGTACCCATCCCAGATAAAACGGCTGAGACAGTCGCAAATGCTTTCCGTGACCATATCGTTCTCTGTCATACCTGCCCACGTGTCCTGTTGGACACTGGGTCGGAGTTCATGAATGCCACGATGCAGGTTCTTTGTTTCAGATTTAACATTCACCAAGCGCCAGTAGCTCCACACCACCCTGCGGGTAATGGCCTTGCTAAATGTACAAACCGCAAAGTCCTGGAGGTGCTCAGAGTAACCGTTAACCCGAGTTGTACTACATGACATGAGGCTATTCCAGATGTTCAGTGTACATTAAACTCTTCCCTCAACAGCTCGATTGGTAAGACACCCCATTTTGCCTTGTACAGCTATGATAAGCGTTTACCATACGAAATTCTGTTTGCTCCACCTCATCCAACTTATGACACAGATAACACCAGTGTAGTCAAAATGCGGACCACACAGCTTGTTTTTCAGTGAGTACGTGAGAACCTCATAAAAGCCACAGATAGGTTCACATCTGATCGCAATGCCCATGCTAAGGAAAGCAAGGTGGAACCAGGTTGCAAAGTTATGTTGCTCAACCTGATGCAGACCCCTGGTATGCATAAACTTGTCCCCAAGTTTGTTGGTCCTTACCGTGTCCTACGACAGCTCTGTGGCAATAAGTTCGAGATGAGGGAGATTGCTATCGGAACTATCAAAGAAGCTCATCTTGACCACATGAAGTATATTGACCATTTGCAAGCCGAAGCAGAGCTGGAGTCGCGTGCATTGCAAAACCACAATCAGACTCAAACTCGTGACAACCCGTCTACTTCTTCACCCACTACCACTACAACACATGACAGTCCTGTAAGGCTCCATACTTATGACCTGAGACCCCGGACAACAGTACTTTTCTGTGACATTGACATACCTACTGACTTGTCCGACTCCTACGCTTGCTATGCTAATTGTTTGCTTGCAGAAATGGGTAACAATGCGCTCACATTGTATAGTTAGTAAATAACGAAGTCAGGGTGGACAACATCATGTAAATACTTATAAATATTTTAGACGGGTACCCGTAGTATAATGAATTCCATGGAAATAATGTTATTGTATGTGCACACAGTGTGTCTCGTAACTCCTGTAAAAAGGTCAGGGCAGTGCCGCCCTTGTGTCAAATGTCACACCTTAGGAAATGCTACTGTCAGTCATTGTTTGCAGATGTGAGGATGGTACAGCGCTCCAGGATGTGCAGTCAAGCCTGATGTCCTAGCCTTGTGGACAACCTGTAAATAGAAGACTCTAGTTTCATCGCCTTGTTCTGTCCTCAGTCCAGCTGTACGAGCACGCCAATTTTCTCTTCCCTCAGGATGGGAGAGTTTTGAGGCCTGCTATATAATATATATTATTATATATATATATATATATATATATATATATATATATATATATATATATATATATATATATATATATATATTTATATATATATTATTATATATATATATATATATATATATATATATATATATATATATATAATATATATATATATATATATATATATATAATATATATATAATATATATATATATATATATATATATATATATAATATATATATATAAATATATATATATAAATATATATATATATATATATATATATATATATATATATATATATATATATATATAATATATATATATATATATATATATATATATATATATATATATATATATATATATATATTATATATATATATATATATATTATATATATATATATATATATATATATATATATATATATATATATATATATATATATATATATATATATATATATATATATATATATATATATATATATATATATATATATATATAAATTGTATATGTCCTGAATTTTGGTTGAGCGAAAGCCAGTCCCCCCTGGGTTAACTATTGCATGTATTTACCTTTCACACCTTCGTGCCCACCAGTATTGTCGTGTCGAGACGACACGTGGTAGGTGGCCAAGCGAATGTAGACAGCCTATGCTGTCTATTAGTTTCATATCTCCCGGTACAACAGTGCTGCCCTCTCTAGGCCTGCTGAGATCAGTTGGACGCTATGCCCATCCGGTCTAACTCGCACGGCCTACATCCTAGGATCAACATCCTACCCCACAGCGGTCTCGCTCTTTCGTCTAATAAAGCCAATCTAGTCCATGGCCGTATCTCTGCAACCTACGCTACCCTTTCGGCACTAAACCGCTGTTCAACAGAATAACAACAATTACATGTGTGTGTACTCACCTAATTGTGGTTGCAGGGGTCGAGACTCAGCTCCTGGCCCCGCCTCTTCACTGTCCGCTACTGGGTCATTTCTCTCCCTGCTCCATAAGCGTTATCATACCTCACCTTAAAGCTATGTATGATTCCTGCCTCCACTACATCAATCGCTAGACTATTCCACTTCCTGACTACTCTATGGCTGAAGAAATGCTTTCTAACATCCCTTTGACTCATCTGAGTCTTCAACTTCCAATTGTGCCCCCTGTTTCTGTGTTCCCTCTCTGGAACATCCTGTCGCTATCTACCTTGTCGATTCCCCGCAGTATTTTGTATGTCGTTATCATGTCTCCTCTAACTCTCCTGTCCTCCAGTGTTGTCAGGCCGATTTCCCTTAATCTTTCTTCGTAGGACATTCCCCTACCTCTGGAACTAACCTTGTCGCAAACCTTTGCATTTTCTCTAATTTCTTGACGTGCTTGACCAGGTGTGGGTTCCAGAGTGGTGCTGCATACTCTAGTATGGGCCTGACGTACACAGTGTACGGTGTCTTGAACGATTCTTTATTAAGGTATCGGAACGCTAATCTTAGGTTCGCCAGTCTCCCATATGCTGCTGCAGTTATCTGGTTGATGTGTGCTTCCGGAGACGTGCTTGGTGTTATACTCACCCCAAGATCTTTCTCCTTTAGCGAGGTTTGTAGTTTTTGTCCACCTAGCCTGTACTCCGTCACCGGTCTTCTTTGCCCTTCCTCGATCTTCATGACTTTGCATTTGGCAGGATTAAATTCAAGAAGCAAGTTGCTGGACCAGGTGTTCAGCATGTCCAGATCTCTTTGAAGTCCTGCCTTGTCCTCATCCGATTTGATTCTCCTCATTAATTTCACATCATCTGCGAACAGAGACACTTCCAAGTCTATCCCATCCGTCATGTCATTCACATATACCAAGAATAGAACTGGTCCTAGGACTGACCCCTGTGGGACCCCGCTCATCACCGGCGCCCACTGTCAGGTATTCCCTGATCCATTGCAGTGCCCTTCCTGTTATACACGCTTGGTCCTCCAGCTTCTTCACTAATCTCATATGAGGAACTGTGTCGAAGGCCTTCCTGCAGTCCAGGAAAATGCAATCAACCCACCCCTCTCTCTCGTGTCTTACCTCTATTACTTTGTCATAGAACTCCAGGAGGTTTGTTACACAGGATTTGCCTTCCATGAATCCGTGCTGTCTGGCATTGATAATCCTGTGCCGTTCCAGGTGCTCTACCACTCTTCTCCTGATGATTTTCTCCACGACTTTGCACACTATACACGTAAGTGACACTGGTCTATAGTTTAGTGCCTCTTTTCTGTCTCCTTTCTTAAAAATGGGAACCACATTTGCCTTTTTCCATACCTCAGGTAGTTGCCCAGTTTCAAGGGATGTGTTGAATATTGTGGTTATTGGCACACTCAGCATCTCTGCTCCCTCTCGAAGGACCCACGGGGAGATATTGTCGGGACCCTTAGCCTTTGAGGTATCAATGTCACTGAGCAACTGCTTCACCGCCTCCACAGTTGTGTGTATGCCATCCAACACTTTTTATATTCCTTGTTGGTGTCCCGCTCTGTCCTGTCTATCCAGATGCCTTCCTGCCTCCACTGTG
>WNWK01004927.1:102500-129992 GCA_009830355.1 Cherax destructor
ACTGTCTGAAACACTGTACTCTGTAACTGTCTCAAACACTGTATTCTATAACTGCCTGTAACACTGTATTCTGTAACTGCCTGAAACACTGTACTCTGCAACTGTCTGAAACACTGTACTCTGCAACTGTCTGAAACACTGTACTCTGTAACTGCCTGAAACACTGTACTCTGTAACTGTCTGAAAAACTGTACTCTGCAACTGTCTGAAACACTGTACTCTGCAACTGTCTGAAACACTGTACTCTGTAACTGCCTGAAACACTGTACTCTGTAACTGTCTGAAAAACTGTACTCTGCAACTGTCTGAAACACTGTACTCTGCAACTGTCTGAAACACTGTACTCTGTAACTGCCTGAAACACTGTACTCTGTAACTGTCTGAAACACTCTACTCTGTAACTAACTGAAACACTGAACTCTGTAACTTACTGAAACAGTGTTCTCTGTAACTGCCTGAAACAATGTACTCTGAAACTGCCTGTAACACTATACTCTGTAGCTGTCTGAAATACTGTACTCTGTAACTGAATGAAACACTAGTCTGTAACTGACTGAAACAGTGTATTCTGTAACTGTCTGAAACACTGTACTCTATAACTGCCTTAACAGTGCTCTGTAACTGTCTGAAACACTGTACTCTATAACTGCCTGTAACATTGTACTCTGTAACTGTCTGAAACAGTTCTCTGTAACTGCCTGAAACACTGTACTCTGTAACTGAATGAACCACTACACTGTAACTGACTGAAACAGTGTACTCTGTAACTGTCTGAAACACTGTACTCTGTAACTGCCTGTAACACTGAACTCTATAACTGTCTGAAATACTGTACTCTATAACTGTCTGTAACACTGTAGTCTGTAACTGTCTGAAACATTGTACTCTGTAACTGTCTGAAACACTGTACTCTGTAACTGTCTGAAACACTGTACTATGTAACTGTCTGAAACACTCTATTCTGTAACTGTCTGAAACACTGTACTCTGTAACTGCCTGAAACACTGGATTCTGTAACTGCCTGAAACACTGGACTTTGTAACCATTTGAAACAATGTAGTATGTAACTGACTGAAACACTGAAGTCTGTAACTGCATGAAACGCGAAAGATCTTGATACAACAACAACATATTACCAGCAACAATTAACCTCGTTCCAAGACCCACAGCTGAGTGATGGAGACCCCAGTGTTGAGGAGCCCAGGACCATGAGTGTAGCTCAGGACCAGGATCATGACTAACGCAGGACGATGACCATGAGTGTAGCCCAGAACCATGACTGTAGCCCAAGATCATGAGTGTAGCCCAGGACCATGACTGTAGCCAAGGACCATGACTGTAGCCCAGGACCATGACTGTAGCCCAGAATCATGACTGTAGCCCAGGACCATGACTGTAGCCCAGAATCATGACTGTAGCCTAGGAGTATGATTGTAGCCCAGGACCATGACTGTAGCGCAGGACCATGACCATGAGTGTAGCCCATGACCAAGACTATAGTCCAGGACCATGAGTGTAGCCCAAGACCATGAGTGTATCCCAGGACCATGACTGTAGCCCAGGACCATGACTGTAGCCGAGGACCATGACTGTAGCCCAGAATCAGGAATGTAGCCCAGGACCATGACTGAAGCCCAGGACCATGAGTGTATCCCAGGACCATGAGTGTAGCCCAGAACCATGACTGTAGCCTAGGACCATGACTAGCCTAGGACCATGACTGTAGCCTAAGACCATGACTGTAGCCTAAGACCATGACTGTAGCCTATAACCATGACTGTATCCCTGGATCGTGACTGCAGCCCAGGATCATGACTGTAGGCCAGGACCATGACTGTAGGCCAGGACCATGAGTGTAGCCCAGGACCATGAGTGTAACCCAGGACCATGACTGTAGCCCAGAACCATGTGTAGCCCAGGACCATGACTGTCGCCCAGTACCATGACTGTAGCCCAGAACCATGACTTGTAGCCTAGGACCATGACTGTAGCCTAGGACCATGACTGTAGCCCAGGACCATGACTGTAGCCTAGGGCCATGACTAGCCCTGGATCGTGACTTCATCCCAGAACCATGACTGTAGGTCAGGACCATGAGTGTAGCCCAGGACCATGACTGTAGCTTAGGACCATGACTGTAGCCCTAGAACGTGACTGCAGCCCAGGACCATGACTGTAGGCTAGGACCATGTGTAGCCCAGGACCTTGACTGTAGTCCAGGACCATGACTGTAGCCCAGGACATTAAATGTAGTCCAAGACCATGACTGTAGTCCAGGACCGTGATTGTAGTCCCGGATTATGACTGTAGCCCAGGACCATGATTGTAGTCCAGGACCATGACTCTAGTTCAGGACCATGACTGCAACCCAGGACTATGTAGCCGAGGACCATGATTGTAGTCCAGGACCATGACTGTAGTCCAGGACCATGTCTGTAACCTAGGGCCTTGACTGCAGTCCAGGACCATGACTATAGCCCAGGACCATGATTGTAGTCCAGGACCATGACTGGAGCCCAGGACTATGACTGTAGTCCAGGACCATGACTGGAACCCAGGACCATAAATGGAACGAAAGACCATGACTGGAGTCCGGGACCATGACTATAGTTCAGGACCATGACTGCAACCCAGGACTATGTAGCCGAGGACCATGACTGTAGTCCAGGACCATGACTGTAGTCCAGGACCATGACTATAGCCCAGGACCATGATTGTAGTCCAGGACCATGACTGTAGTCCAGGAATATGGCTGTAGTCCAGGACCATGACTATAGCCCAGGACCACGACTGGAGCCAGGACCATTATTGTAGCCCAGGACCATGACTGGAGCCCAAAACTATGAACAGAGGCCAGGACCATGATTTAAGACCAGGATCATGACTGGAGCCCAGAACAATGACTAGAGCCCAAGACCATGACTAGAGCTGAGGACCATGACTGTAGTCCAGGACTATGACTGGAGCCCAGGACCATGATTGTAGTCCAGGACCATGACGAGCCCAGGACCATGACTGGAGCCAAGAACCATGATTAGTCCAGGACCTTGACTGGAGCCCAAAACCATCACTGTAGTCCAGGACCATGACTGGAGCCCAGGACCATGACTGGAGCCCAGGACCATGAATGGAGCCCAGGACCATGAATGGAGCCCAGGACCATGAATGGAGCTCAGAACCATGACTGGAGCCCAGAACCATGAATGGAGCCCAGGACCATAACTGTAGTCCAGGATCATGAAAGGAGACCAGGACCATGAATGGAGCCCAGGACGAAAACTGCAACACAGGACTATGACTAAAACCTAAGACACAGATTGAAACCCAGGACCATGACTGGAACATAGAACCATTGCTGAAACCGTAGACCTTGACTGGAACACAGGACCATGAACGGAATCCAGGACCATGACTGGAACACAAAACCATGGCTGAAACCGAGGACCATGAAACCCTGGACGAAGACTGAAACCTTGGAGAATGATAGGAAACCTAGACCATGAGTGGAACCGACGACCATGACTATAACCCACGACCATGGCTTATACCCATCAGCATGACTGGAACACATGGCCATGACTGAAACCCAGTACCATGACCGAAACGTAGGACCATGAATGATACCCAGGACCATGACTGGAACACAGGACCATGACTAACATAGGACCATGGCTGCAACACAAGACCATGAGTGGAACACAGGACTGTGAGTGGAACACAAGAATAGATATGGACAAAACACTATGGATGTCTTCTCAGTGTCTTCCTGTCCTCTTAATGAGTTCCTGTCTTCTCAGTGACTTCCTATCTTCTCAAGTGACTTCCTGTCTTCTCAGTATCTTCCTGTCTTTTCATAGACTTCCAGACTTCTCAGTGACTTCCTCTCTTCTCATAGACTTCCTGACTTCTTAGTGACTTCCTGTCTTCTCAGTGACTTCCTGTCATCTCATTGACTTCCTGTCTTCTCAGTGACTGCCTTTCTTCTCAGTGACTTCCTGACAACCCTGAGGTATTACAACCCTGGGATGACAACACCATATCCCTGGGGTGGCAACACCATACTTCACTCGAGGATGACACCATACCTCTCCCTGGGGTGACAACACCATATCTCTCCCTGGGGTGACAACACCATACCTCTCTCTGGGGTGACAACACCATACCTCTCCCTGGGGTGACAACACCATATATCTCCCTGGGGTGACAACACCATACCTCTCCCTGGAGTGACAACACCATACCTCTCCCTGGGGTGACAACACCATACCTCTCACTGGGGTGACAACACCATACCTCTCCCTGGGGTGACAACACCATACATCTCCTTGGGGTGACAACACCATACCTCTCCCTGGGGTGACAACACTATACCTCTCCCTGGGGTGACAACACCATACCTCTTCCTGGCTTATTATAACCCTGGGATGGCAAACAAATGGAGTGATGAATCACTTGCGTGATACAACCCTGTTGTAATATAACCCTGGAGTGTTACAACTTTGGGATTATATAACCCTGGGAATACACAACACTCTGGTGATACAACCCTGGGGTGATACAATCCTGGGGTAATACAACCCTGGGGTAATACAACCCTGGGGCGATACAACCCTGGGGTGATAAAACCCCAGGGTACTGCAATACTGGAGTATGAGTGAAGAATCTACTGGAGCAAGTGATAACCCTGGTGCTGGAGGTCTGCGTCATTTTCAACAAAAGAAGTAAAAACAAGAACTTAACTACAGAGTAGACAATTACTCTACTTGGAAAAGATATGAAAATTTTTATACAGAGGAGATTTGAAACTTTTCGCCTTTGGAACAGTGTTTTTCAATCTTCTTCAGCTTTGGAAGATGCCTAGTCCACTAGCGTAACTTTTCAATAAAGTTCTTTCAGCAAATTTCGTATCTTTTTCACTTCTTGGCCTTGTGTAACTTGTATTTAGTTCTTTTATTCCTCTACAACTTGTAAATTATACAAATCATTACAGTGTGAAAAATTCTGAAAGAAAAACGTAAAACTACTATATGTCAACTGGGAAAATACTTAAAAGAAAACAATGTTAAAAGCGTGAAAGTTTACTAGTGTGGCAGAGGGAGCAGGCCTGGCTGAGAGTGAGCTGGACTGGCTGAGAGTGAGCTGGACTGGCTGAGAGTGAGCTGGACTGGCTGAGAGTGAGCTGGACTGGCTGAGAGTGAGCTGGACTGGCTGAGAGTGAGCTGGACTGGCTGAGAGTGAGCTGGACTGGCTGAGAGTGAGCTGGACTGGCTGAGTGAGCTGGACTGACTGAGTGAGCTGGACTGGCTGAGAGTGAACTGGACTGGCTGAGAGTGAGCTGGACTGGCTGAGAGTGAGCTGGACTGGCTGAGAGTGAGCTGGACTGGCTGACAGTGAGCTGGACTGGCTGACAGTGAGCTGGACTGGCTGACAGTGAGCTGGACTGGCTGACAGTGAGCTGGACTGGCTGACAGTGAGCTGGACTGGCTGAGAGTGAGCTGGACTGGCTGACAGTGAGCTGGACTGGCTGAGAGTGAGCTGGACTAGCTGAGAGTGAGCTGTACTGGCTGAGAGTGAGCTGGACTAGCTGAGAGTGAGCTGGACTGGCTGAGAGTGAGCTGGACTGGCTGAGAGTGAGCTGGACTAGCTGAGAGTGAGCTGGACTGGCTGAGAGTGAGCTGGACTGGCTGAGAGTGAGCTGGACAGGCTTAGAGTGAGCTGGACTGGTTGAGAATGAAGGCCCTCGCAAACTCACTCAACAGTACTGCATCAAAAATACGAGAGAAGCTGCTTCATAGGTCCTAAGGATCATAACCGACATATCTACGATGGGAGCCTCGCAGAAACAGGTACAATAGAAGCCTTATGGAGAAACCTACTAAGGGAATCTTACAGAAATAGCAACGGTGGAGGCCTCAGAGAGACAGCTACGATATGAGCCTTACGGAGATACCTGCTATGGGAGTCTTGCAGAGACAGCAACGGTAAGGAGGCTGACAGAGGAGGAAACACACTACATACATCAGGAAAGAGGGGTCAGCAACGAGGAAACACTGACCTCCTCCTCTTCATGTTGAATGAGTGCGCCACACACACATCCCAGCGGTGGGAAGCTGAGGAGCACATCAACCTAGCATACCAAGACTAGCTGGTGCTCGGCCTCTGCAAACCCCACCAACAATAGTTAAGAGATGTTAGAAACTTTCCTTGTTAGAAAAAAGTATTACACAAAATAGGCTACAAAAATCAAATAACACTTAAATATCAAAATTTAAAATTGTGCTCGTGGAAATAAACAGAAGACAAATGTTAAACAAACATGCAGAAGGCGAGGAGGCAACTTTCCTATATTACAGGTGTTATTTTACCTGGTGCCAGAAACATGTTATATTGTATCCTATATTTATCTCACCTTGTGATTATAAAGTAGCTCACCTGGTGATTGAAACGTGTTATCTCACCTGGTGATTGAAAAGTGTTATCTCACCTGGTGGATGAAACATGTTGTCTCACATGTTAGCTAAAATGGGTTACCCTGCTTGGTGGATGAAACATGTTGTCTCACCTGGTGGATGGAGCGTGTTATCCTAGTGCCCCACAGGTGAGGCTTCGTGGGTAAATAAGACATCCTGACGATGGGGAGTCATGTGTTGATGAGTGACTCCCGCCATGAACACTCCCTGGGAGGGAGAAAGGGAGGGAGGGAGAGGGAGAATGTGAAAGGGTGAGAGGAAGACCGGGTAGGTAAGCAGGTAATATCACAGACTTTCCCACTTATTAGTAGAGATTTTCACGGTCTTTCCTAAGGTAATTCCAACATACTCTCTTCAGCCGGCGGATTTTATGATTTAATGTAATATACACACACAAAATTTTCTCTATATAAATATTTCCTTTGCGAAACAAACTTCCTGGGTATTCAACATGGACAATTCTGTCACCGTCAAGAGGCCGGAGCGATCATCACGGTTTTGAGGAATTTATAATGTATATTGTTGAGTCCAGGGCAAATCATTAAAAAATATATTAAGAGATGTCTCAAAGAGGAATCCAAGACAAGACAGCAGAAATCTTAAAACAGATTTAACAAGAGTAAACTGCAACAGACTAAGTGTTATATCCCTGTGAACGGGTAATATTCGTATCACCGACTTTGACTGACTTTCCACGCCATGGTGTGACAGCTGGGGCGAGCAGCCGACCCTAACAACGTGCACAGCCACACTGATCACCAACTATCTCACCCACCCAACGCTCCAGCAACACTCACGTTGCCGCAAACCTCCACCACAAAATCCCACGTAATTTCCTTTAGTCTAAAAAAAAAATACTTGCAGTACAAACACACAGACCTATTCTCCACCCAACAATTGGAGACCCTCTCGTAATAGGTGAAATATATGTAAACCAATAACGAGTTTTGTTTACTTTGAGGTTACAAAGTTAGGAGACAACACAATGGTTTATTAAACGTGGTCCAGAAGCCGGTGAGGGAGAGTTGCCAAGCAGCTCTCATCCTCAGCTGTGCCACCGACAAATACTGAATTAATGAAAACCTCTATTTAAAAACAAAAAAAAACAGGAGGACAATAACTATGTATTTCTCACAGCCCTTTAATTTTTCATGTGACATTTCCATTTACTGACTTTCATTCAATTCATCATCTGATAAGTTGTTTTGGAATTATGAAGGGTTCAGGGAGGGATCAAGAAGGATCTGAGTGGCAGAGTCGTGAGCATCCAACAGCATCTGAGTATTAGATCACATTGAGACAAAAGAGGTGATGAATTAGAGACATGGACAACATCTGGGTATCTTTATTTTGTATAAGTTTCGCCATTCAAGTGGCTTTATCAATCCAATATATGGACATTAGCTGAAGACCGTAGAAGAGGAAGTAATCAGTCTCTCAGCTTCAAAGAATTACATTCAGAAGTCAACAGTAGCTATATGAGGTAATCGGTCCACCAGCCTGGATTCATTGATCTTCTGGGTCTCCCTGAAACTTGCGGCATCACCTCCTTCAGCTTATCATAGGTTACCTATCACCATTATAGAAGCACAAGTGTAGTCTCCTACAATTATCTTACCTTATTTCCTTCATCCAGGCGATTCTGGCTGCATTGGGTCTGGTTAGACAGTGTTCCTGCTTTGAGGAGCAGTGGTTGGTGTTGAGGCTTCGCGTGATCAAATCATCGACCTCTTACACTGTTTTCTTTTTATATATTGCAGATGAAACCTAAGAGCCCACATTGTTTTGCAGAAGTACTGTTACAGATACACCTGTGCTCAGTGAAATGGGGAGCTAGGCCAACAGCTACGTCAGTGCAAATGGCCCGAAGGTAGATGTGAGTTCCCTACGACTAATTAATTATAAACCATGAGTAAATCCCCAGCCCACACACACACACAAGTAAGAAGGGAGGCCCCACGGCAATACAAAAATGACATAGCAGGGAAACCCAAGTCTGACCAAAAGCTGTTGTACAGTCACATCAGGAGGAAAACAACAATCAAGGACAAGGTAATCAGGTTGAGGAAGGAAGGAGGGATGATCACAAGAAACGACCAAGAAGTATGTGAGGAGCTCAACATGAGATTCAAATTAGTATTCACAGAGGAGACAGAACGGACTCCAGAAAGATGCAGTGGTGGGGTACACCATCAAGTGCTGGACACAATACATACAACCGAGGAGGAGGTGAAGAGGCTGCTAAGCGAACTAAATACCTCTAAGGCGATGGGGCCGGACATCTCTCCATGGGTCCTGAGAGAGAGCAGAGGCGCTCTGTGTACCACTAGACTACAATCTTCAACACATCTCTCGAAACAGGGCTACTACCTGAGGTATGGAAGACAGCAAATGTAGTCCCAGTCTTTAAAACAGGAGACAGCCATTCAGCGTTAAACTACAGACCAGTGTCACTGACATGTATTCTAAGCAAAGTCATGGAGAAGATTGTCAAAAGAGTGGAGGAGCACCTAGAAAGGAATGAGCTTATCAGCGACAACCAGCACTGTTTCAGGGACGGGAAATCCTGTGTCACAAACCTACTGAAGTTATATGACAAGGTGACAGCAGTAAGACAAGAGATTGAGGGGGTGAGTAGATTGCGTTTTCTTGGACTGTAAAAAGGCTTTTGACACAGTTCCACACAAGAGATTAGTGCAAAAGCTGGAGGACCAGGCAGGTATAACAGGGAAGGCACTGCAATGGATCAGAGAATACCTGACGGGAAGACATCAGCGAGTCATGATACATGACGAGGTGTCAGAGTGGGCGCCTGTGACGAGCGAGATTTCACGGGGGTCAGTCCCAGGTCGGTGCTGTTTCTGGTATATGTGAATGGCATGACGGAAGGAATAGATTTAGAAGTGTCCCTCTTTGCAGATGATGTGAAGTTGATGAGGAGAATTCAATCGGAGGATGACCAGACAGGACTACAAAGGGATCTGGACAAGCTGCAAGCTTGGTATAAAAACTGGCTCCTGGAGTTCAACCCAACCAAGTGCAAAGTCATGAAGATTGGGGAAGGGCAAAGAAGACCGCAGACAGAGTACGATCTAGGCGGCCAAAGACCACAAACCTCACTCAAGAAAAAGGATCTTGAGGTGAGTATAATACCGAGCACATCCCCATGAGGCGCACATCAACCAAATAACTGCTGCAGCAAATGGGCGCCTAGCAAAGCTAAGAATAGCATTCAGACATCTTACTAAGGAATCGTTCAGGACCCTGTACACCGTGTATGTCAGGCCCATATTGGAGTATGCAGCACCAGTTTGGAACCCACACCGTGAACGTCAGGCTAAGATAACGAAATAAAATACTAAGAGGAATCGACAAGGTGGACAGAGACAGAATGTTTCAGAGATGGGACACAGCAACAAGGTGACACAGTTGGAAGTTGAAGACTCAGATGAATCACAGGGATGTTAGGAGGTATTTCTTCAGTCACAGAGTGGTCAGGAATGGAATAGCCTGGAAAGTGATGTAGTGGAGGCAGGATCCATACATAGCTTTAAGAAGAGGTATGATAAAGCTCATGGAGCAGGGAGAGTGACCTAGTAGTGACCAGTGAAAAGGCGGGTCCAGGAGCTATGAATCGACCCTGTACCCACAATTAGGTAAGTACACAGATACACACACTCACACACACACACACACAAACACACACACACACACACACACACACACTGGGCCAGGAGCTATGACTCGACCCCTGTTACCACAACTAGGTGAGTACACACACACACAAACACACACATACACATATATATATATATAATATATATATATATATATATATATGAAGACAACCAGTATGAAAATAGAATAATTCCAAGTGTTTTTGACTATCATTATCAAGAACTATAATATATATATATATATATATATATATATATATATATATATATATAATATATATATATATATATATATATATATATATATATATATAGATAGATAGATAGATAGATAATAGATAGATAGATAGTACAGTGGGTTATAAAAAGTGTGTGTGCACCTGGAGAAGAGAGGGTTGTAGAGGAGAGAGAGAGAGAGATTTTGGGAGATTTTAAGCTCATATGTTGGAACTTTTGAATCAAGTGTGAGAGTAATTGTGGTAGAGGACCTAAATGCTGAAGTAGGAAGAAACATGTAGAGAGGGTGTGGTAGGTAAGTTTGGGGTGCCAGGTGTAAATGATAATGGGAGCCCTTTGATTGAAATTTGTATAGAAAGAAGTTTGGTTATGGATAACACATATTTTAAGAAAAAGAGGATAAATAAGTATACAAGATATGATGTAGGGCGAAATGAGAGTAGTTTGTTGGACTATGTATTGGTAGATAAAAGATTGTTGGGTAGACTTCAGAATGTACATGTTTATAGAGGGGCTACATATATATCAGATCACTTTTTAGTTGTAGCTACAGTGAGAGTAAAAGGTAGATGGGATACAAGGAAAATAGAAGCAGCAAGTAAGAGAGAGGTGAAGGTTTATAAACTAAAGGAGGAGGCAGTTAGGGTAAGATATAAACAAGTATTGGAGGATAGATGGGCTAGTGAGAGTATAAGCAATGGGGTCGAATATGTATGGGGTAGGTTTAAGAATGTAGTGTTAGAGTGTTCAGCAGAAGTTTGAGGTTACAGGAAAGTGGGTGCGGGAGGGAAGAAGAGCGATTGGTGGAATGATGATGTAAAGAGAGTATTTTATATTTTTATTATTAACACATCGGCCGATTCCCACCAAGGCAGGGTGGCCCAAAAAAATAAAAACTTTCATCATCATTCACTCCATCACTGTCTTGCCAGAGGGGTGCTTTACACTACAGTTATAAAACTGCAACATTAACACCCCTCCTTCAGAGTGCAGACACTGTACTTCCCATCTCCAGGACTCAAGTCCGGCCTGCCGGTTTCCTGAATCCCTTCATAAATGTTACTTTGCTCACACTCCAACAGCACGTCAAGTATTAAAAACCATTTGTCTCCATTCACTCCTATCAAATACGCACACGCATGCTTGCTGGAAATCCAAGCCCCTCGCACCCAAAACCTCTTTTACCCCCTCCCTCCAACCTTTCCTAGGGCGACCCCTACCCCGCCTTCCCTCCACTACAGATTTATACACTCGAGGTCATTCTAAAGAGAGTAGTAAGGGAGAAAAAGTTAGCATGTGAGAGGTTTTTACAAAGTAGAAGTGATGAAAGGAGGTAGGAGTATATATAGAGAAAAAGAGAGGTTAAGAGAATCGTGAAGCAATGTGATAGGAGAGCAAATGAGAGAGTGGGTGAGATGTTATCAACAAATTTTGTTGAAAATATGAAAAAGTTTTGTAAAGAGATTAATAAGATGAAGAAGCCTAGGGAACGAAGGGATTTGATAGTTAAAAATAGGAGAAGAGAGTTATTAAATGGAGAGTTAGAGGTATTGGGAAGATGGAGGGAATATTTTGAGGAATTGACTAATGTTGATGAAGATAGGGAAGCTGTGATTTCGTGTATAGAGCAAGAAGTGAGGAAGAGCCAGTTGTGAGTGTGGGGAACTTTGTGAGGCAGTGGGTAGATTTAAAGGGGGTAAGGCAGCTGGGATTGTTGGGATAAAGATAGAAATGTTAAAAGCAGGTGGGGATATAGTTTTGGAGTGGTTGGTCCTTTTATTTAATAAATGTGTGGAAGAGTGTAAGGTACATTGGGATTAGCAGAGAGCATGCATAGTTCCTTTGTATAAAGGCAAAGGGGACAAAAGAGAGTGCAAAAATTATAGGGGAATAAGTCTGTTGAGTGTACCTGGTAAAGTGTATGGTAGAGTTATTATTGAAAGAATTAAGAGTAAGAGAGTAGGATTGCAGATAAACAAGGAGGCTTTAGGAAGGGTAGGGGGTGTGTAGACCAAGTGTTTACAGTGAAACATATAGGAGAACAGTATTTAGATAAGGGTAAAGAGGATTTTGTGGCATTTTTGGATTTGGAAAAGGCATATGACAGGGTAGATAGGAGGGCAATGTGGCAGATGTTGCAAATGTGTGGATTATGAGGTAGGTTGCTGAAAGCAGTGTAGAGTTTATATGAGGATAGTGAGGCTCAAGTTAGAGTATGTATGAGAGAGGGAGATTATTTCCCAGTAAAAGTGGGCCTTAGACAAGGATGTGTGATGTCACCATGGTTGTTCAATATATTTATAGATGGGGTTGTGACAAAAGTGAAAGCGCAGGTGTTGGCAAGAGGTGTGGGGTTAAAAGATAGATAAAGAATCTAAGACAAAGTGGGAGTCGTCACAGTTGCTCTTTGCTGATGACACTGTGCTTTTGGGAGATTCTGAAAAGAAGTTGCAGAGGTTGGTGGATGAGTTTCGTAGGGTATGTAAAAGAAGAAAATTAAAAGTGAATATAGGAAAGAGTAAGGTGATGAGGATAACAAAAATATTAGGTGACGAAATCAGATTGAAGGGAGAGAGTATGGAGGAGGTGAATGTATTCAAATATTTAGGAGTGAACATGTCAGCAGATGGGTCTATGAAAGATGAGGTGAATCATAAAATTGATGAGGGGGAAAAAGGTGAGTGGTCTGCTTAGAAGTCTGTGGAGACAAAGAACTTTGTCCATGGAAGCAAAGAGGGGAATGCATGAGGGTATAGTTATACCAATGCTCTTGTATGGGTGAGAAACATGGGTAGTAAATGTTGAAACAAGGAGGAAACTGGAGGCAATGGATATGTCATGTCTGAGGGCAATGTGTGGTGTGAATATAATGCAGAGAATTCGTATTTTGGAAATTAGCAGGAGTTGCAGCATTACCAAAACTATTATCCAGAGGGTTGAGGAGGGGTTGTTGAGATGGTTTGGACATGTAGAAAGGATAGAAGGAAATAGAATGACTTCGAGAATGTATAAATCTGTAGTGGAGGGAAGGCGGGGTAGGGGTCGGCCTAAAAAAGGTTGGAGGGAGGGGGTAAAGGAGGTTTTGTGTGCGAGTGGCCTGGACTTCCAGCAAGCATGGGTGAACGTGTTAGTTTGGAGCGAATGGAGACAAATGGTTTTTAGGACTTGACGTGCTGTTGGAGTGTGAGCAAGGTAACATTTATGAAGGGATTCAGGGAAACTGGCAGGCCGGACTTGAGTCCTGAAGATGGGAAGTACAGTGTCTGCACTCTGAAGGTGGGGGGGTGTTATTGTTGCAGTCTTATATCTGCAGTGTAAGCACGCCTCTGGCAAGACAGTGATGGAGTGAATGATGATGAAAGTTTTCTTTGACGGGCCACCCTTCCTTGGTGGGAGACGGCCGATGTGTTAATAATATATATATATATATATATATATATATATATATATATATATATATATATATATATATATATATATATATATATAATATATTATATATATATATATATATATATATATATAGTGTATATATATATATATATATATATATATATATATATATATATATATATATATATATATATATATATATGTCTGCCGATTAGGTAAAACTTGCGATTTTGGCTTAAATAGCAACGCTCACCTTGCCATATAAGACAAGTGAAAATTTGTGTATGCAATAATTTCGCCAAAATCATTCTGAACATAACGAAAAAATATATTTCATTGTGTTTGTTTATTATTAAATTAATGTTAACGTATCTAGAATATATTTAGTTGGGTTAGGCTAAATTAAATTGCGCTTGTTGTAATAAGGTTAGGTAGGTTTTCAAAGTTTCTCTTGGTACAAAATTATAAATTCTTACATTAACATAAATGAAAAAATATATCTTTAAACGTATAAGAGAAATTTTTAGAAAGGACTTAATTTTAGATGAGTTCTTGCTAATTGACCAGTTTTACCTAATCGGCATGACATATATATATATATATATATATATATATATATATATATATATATATATATATATATATATATATATATATATATATATACATATGTCGTGCCGAATAGGTAAAGCTTAGAATTTTGGCTTAAACAACAATGCTCTTCTTGATGAATAAGGCAAACGAAAATTTGTGTATATTTGTGAATATTTCATTGTGTTTGTTCATTATTAAATTTTTGTAAACTTATCTAAAATATATTTAGTTGGATTAGGCTAAATTAAATTGCGCTTGTTATAATAAGAAGGTTAGATAAGTTGTGATGTAGGTCAGCTGTGCTTGTGAGGTCAAAAGGCTGACCTAACCAACCAGTGTAAATTGTCACACCTTGCCTTGCCAGGCAAGTGTGATAACTGTAGGTCTTAACCCACGTGGTGTACGCCTCATGGGGGTGAACCCCTAAACCTGGAGTTTAGGGGCGTGCTTTAAGGACCATATAAGCTCAGGGAAACAGCTAGAGAGGAGATTCTGGGCGAGGAGCTGGAGTCTCTGGGGAAGACTTAAGGTTCTGCTCTAACTGGGAGAAGAGAGAGCTCTGGAGAGAGCTGTTGCCAGTGTGGGTCTTGGGACCCGTGTCTAGTGTGTGTGACTGAGTTCCTGAGGTGAACTGTCCTCTGAACTAAATTGTAAGTAAATATTCAGTTTTGTCAGTTAAATTGTAACCCTTGTCTCACTGCTAACCCAATAGTGTTCTCCTGTTCCCAAATATATTATTGTACAAAGACTTAGAAATAAAACTGTTTGAGTGGAATAGAAATATTTACTGTTCCCGCTATTTCTTATTCTTATATAAGGTGGAGCGAGTGAAGAGTGGGCGAGGTATACGGTAGTGAGTAATGTAGAGTTAATGAGAGGGTCGTGGTGGTCACCACTGACCTCTCACATTACCCACCTACCTCCTTCCCTCATTATAAATTAGACACATATGCAACACTTGGGTATCTTTATTGAGGAAACGTATCGCCACACAGTGGCTTCATCAGTCCAATACAAAGTAGAAAGGTGTAAGGAGAGGAGGAGTTTGAGGTAATCAGTCCCTCGGCCTGGAGTCGATGTGTTCAGTCCATCTATCTTTTAGAAAGTACAGCACAGGGCCGTAGAGGTGGATTATATACTGTAGTCAGGTGAGGTGAAGCAGCAGGAGGCGGGGTCATAGTGGTACCAACCACTAGTAGGTCTTAGTCCAAAGGTTGGACAAGTGTTGAAGAATTCGTTAGTATCAAGATCCCAAGATGTTGCTGTGTCTGACAGGATGTAGATGAATGGTTCAGAGAACCGACAAGTTATAAATTAGATGGTTCTCTGAACCATTCATCTACATACCTCCTTCCCTTCCCCTCGTGTCACTCGACTCACCTCTCCTCTCACTCCTGCCTCTACTTCCTTATCATCTTATCCTCTATTCCCCTTATCCCCATTATTATATTCCGATTCATTCCTCCCCTATATGACAAAGTTTCCTAAGGTTCTTTTGGTACAACATTATTAATTTTTACATTAACATAAATAAAAAAAATATCTTTAAACGTATAAGAGAAAATTTTAGAAAGGACTTAATTTTAAATGAGTTCTTGCTAATTGATCAGTTTTACCTATTCGGCACAACAACTCATTTAAAATTAAGTCCTTTATAAAATTTTCTCTTATACGTTTAAATATATATATTTTTTAATTTATGTAAATGTAAAAATTAATAATTAATTAATAATTAAAACATTGGTACAATATATCAAAGATTATGTATCTCTTCCAGCTCCTCTGAAGCTGGATGCGAGCCAAGTATGCAGCAAGCATTTTCCTTCTGGATGGCCATACTGAGGCTCTGGAACATGAAAGTGGCCGTCTGGTGGTGTTAATGAGTCTGGAACCTGATTCTTTGAGGAAACGTGACCTTTTTTCCCCATGATCCCAAGGTCTCTGATCCCACTGGGAGAAATTGATACCTATGACTTATGTCTCTGTACTTGTGATCCGCAGCACCTCCATGTTGTCCAGCACTTTGACGGAAATAGGTGTCAGTCAGCGTCGACACGCAGGAATAGTCCCATGCTAAAAGCTTGCTATTCTCCCTAAGATAGATGGTGATCCCGTCGGGTAGGTTTACAGGATTGTGAGTATTGTTGACTACTAGGGTTCAGGGCTCTCTCTCGGCTGGGCATCCAGCTGTAGCGAGACTTCTCTTTATGATCTCGTTGACTTCATTGTGTTTTGCATGCCTGCCCTTGGTTTTGGAGCAGTTAAGACCATGTAGACCATATTGGTCGGCTGTGCATCGTTGCAAATACAGTGGTACATGTATATTCCGTGTTAATTGGGGCAGCGAGGCGCCCAATTATTATTATAGTAATTATTTTTAACATGCTTGGAAATTGCTGTTCCATCTTGTGCATATCTAACAGGCGCATTGTGTTTAGTTACTTTATTAATTGAATTTATAATGACTCTCCAGTGTATTAGTTACAGTTCTTACGAAGAATTTAATATTCACTTGGTATATCAAGTATGTTTAGTGCTTTGTAATCACTGGAAATATAATTACTTATTTTACTGGAGCAGTGAGATACAATTATGTCAAGTCTGTCTTAAGTTTGACTTGTTCTTGCACATCTTTTGTGGCAACCGATCATCATTTTGCTGTCAGAATTGTTTTCTATTTTTCATTTTCTATATTGGTTCCAAAGTGACCAATTTTGGTTCTTTATTGACCGTTCTGTATAAACTATTCTTAGTTTGAGGAGCCAATAGAAATAATCCTGAGTCTTAAACTTCCTTTAATTTGATCAGAAAGCTCACTGAAAAATATTTATGTAATTGACAGAGTGTGAAGGTTTACAGTAACCAGTGAATTCTATGGGTGAATTCCCTGTGATTATGTATAAAGTTCAGTCTATCTACTATTCTTCTCTAAATTTAATCCAATGTAATTTTTTTCACTGGTTTGAGTGAAAAATAGAATTCATAATGAATAATTTGGTAGACGGACAAGTTGACTACGATTTCTACGAGACAGAATTTTACCCAATATTTATTACACAAAGTAAAAGTTTTATTTCCACATTTTTATGGGAATCTTAATGCATCTCGAGACGCCAAAATAACTAAGTTATTATAGCAAATTTCATCTATGAAAAATCACTTGCACTTCAGTTAGTGTATTACTAATTCTGTCTTACATTCCGCGAAGGATCTGTCAATCATGTTGACATATTGACAGACGTCAAGCATCGTAAGGACCGAACCAGCATCAATGCAGCTGAAAATCTACTACTGTACCGACTTTACTAGAGTGTAAACAAGATTTATAGGTGAGCAGCCCCAGCTGTTGGTAAATCAGCTGTTGCTCACCCAGCTGTTATACTGAAACCCCGATACTACGCAGGGTTCATACCCATCTCTCCTCCCAATGAAAACAGAATTTTAATTACCATTTCATCAAAATAACAGTATGCGAAGACACCATATTGGTCCATAGTACTAAAGATACACTTACAACTTATATTTTTTTCTTTAGGTAACTAAGACGACCCACGTATTCTCATTCACAACATAAATATACCTAAGAAATTTTGCACAAACACAAAGAACTGTATTTTAAATTGAAAGTTTATCAGTAACGGGCAACTGTATGCAGCGATGATGTGGGTCAACTTTTTTTTATGAACAGCTATCGAATATTTGGAGACTCAAGAACGCTTGAAGAGACTGACCACAATATCTGGAAAGACCGCCCACAATGTCTGAAAAAAACTGACCACAATTCCTGAAAAGACTGCCCACAATATCTGAAGAGACTGACCATAATATCTGAAAAAAACTGACTACAATATCTAAGTAGACTGCCCACAATACCTGAAGAGATTGACGTTCTTAATGTCTATGTCTGGGAGGTGCTGCACACCTTCATACCTTCCACTACAACTGCTGTCAACCAGTGTTTTAATTCCTATTTAATAATACAAAAACATTAAGAGATAAGCAATGCAGGTAACCTGCTGTGCTTATCTCTTAATGAAAACACTGACCCCAATATCTGAAAAGACTGCCCACAATATCTGCAAAGACTGAGAAAAAATATCTGAAGAGACTGCCCACAATATCTGTAAAGACTGACCAAAAATATCTGAAGAGACTGTCCACAAAACAAGAAGAGATTGCCACTAAACTTGAAGAGACTGCCATTTGAAGAGACTTTCACTAAACTTGAAAAGACTTTCACTAAACTTGAAGAGACTGCCACTTGAAGAGACTTTCACTAAACTTGAAGAGACTGCCACTTGAAGAGATTTTCACTAAACTTGAAGAGACTGCCACTTGAAGAGACTGCCACTTGAAGAGACTTTCACTAACTTGAAGAGACTGCTTCTAAACTTGATCAGACTGCCCATTAAAACTGAATTTGCAACTACAATACAGTCCATTAAGAACCACTTCGACAAGTACTTTGCCAATAACGGATTTAATCAGATACACTGTAAATGATGTTTGTGGCTTCCAGAACCATGACTGTAATTCCCAAACTTCTCAGGACTATCAGCGCATAGTCCTGCCCTTTACCGGCAGGACCGTTAAAATACGGTCCTTAACACGTGTTTTTTGCACGTGTCATCCTACTCCCCCAGCGCATCTAGGTTCCCGTTCTCTGTTTCTGACCAATCACAAGCCTTCTGTGAGTCGCTCCAGCTGAGTGAGACCGGCGTCGGCTCGCTTCCCATTGGTTGAGAGACCAAAATGTAAACACTTCTAGCTTGGCATCGCCCAGAGCCGGATTTTTGCTCTCCTTCCACTCATATACACTGTGATTATACTCTCTACAATGTCGGTAAGTACTTATTGTTGTGTCCAGTGTGTAAATGAATAGTTTAGGCATATTTTGAGATATATATCAGGAGTTAGATATTCATAATATGAGTGTACCATGCAATTGAAAAAAGTGCAACAAAAAAGGACCGTAAAAAAACGGTCCTGCCCGTCAGGGCCACATTTTAAATTTCAGTAAAAAAATATTTATATAAAAAAATCTAGTGCATATATGAATTCTGTAGTGGTCTGGGTGTGTACAGAACATTCTTATTGTCATTCCAGATCAATGAGAAATTGTTCTATGGTGAATCCTACCAGGAGAAGTCCAAATATCTCTGCATTTTGGAGGAAAGTGACTCAGATCCAGAACCAGATGACCTGTTGCCATCTCCAGTGCAGTACCAATGTGCAGAAAGGCCTGATGACAGTGTGAGGTTTGACAAAAACGATAAGTTTTATAAAATGCTAGGTCACTGGCCAGTGCAAATCAAGATATTTACATGCAAATATTGCAGAAAAACGAAAAATCATGTCACATCCTCATTTTCCTGTGCCATATGCAAAGTAAATCTATGCATCAAGAAGGAAAGAAATTGCTTCATAGCCTTTCATTGTAGAAATTAGTGATCTAGAATTATTGTTCTTTCTCAGGAAATTCAGGAATATGGGACTTGAAGTTTTATCCCTTTGCAATGTGTCCATGTTGCTCTTTGGTTCATTTTTATATTTTTTTTATACTTACAAAATGTTTGGAAACAAGTTCCATTAATGTTTTTGATATTGTCTATTAGTATAATAAAATAGAAAAATACTTATTTGGTGTTTTATTAACAATTGCAAATTTGCAACATTCAGAATTTGACACCCTTTACCGGGCAGGACCGTTAAAAAACGGTCCTCGAATATTGGCAATTGCTCGAAAAGTTATTTTTAGAATTTCAATTATATGGGCTCATTATCCTTACATTGAGCTACTCTATCCACTCATATGAAATACATTTCAAAATTATCATTTTCCAGGGAGTGCCCTGTAAAGGGTTAAATCCGTTATTGGCAAAGTACTTGTCGAAGTGGTTCTTAATGGACTGTATTGTAGTTGCACCTTCAGTTTTAATGGGCAGTCTGATCAAGTTAGTGGCAGTCTCTTCAAGTTTAATGAAAGTCTCTTCAAGTTGCCGTCTATTATTATTATTATTATTATTATTATTATTATTATTATTATTTAAAGTAGTAGTAGTGTCAAAAGCAGAGGCCGATGTATAAGCTGTATTACTAAGAGTTTTATCAGTAGAAATGAAACTCATCTTCCACCTTTCCAATTATAAATGCTTCTAAGTTTTTCTGCCATCGTAGTATCTTCTAGTATATGATGAAGCCATCAGTGTTGCCAGAAGTGAAGACATCAGTGTTGCCAGGAGTGAAGACATCAGTGTTGCCAGAAGTGAAGCCATCAGTGTTGCAAGAAGTGAAGCCATCAGTGTTGCCAGAAGTGAAGACATCAGTGTTGCCAGAAGTGAAGACATCAGTGTTGCCAGAAGTGAAGTCATCAGTGTTGCCAGAAGTGAAGACATCAGTGTTGCTAGGAGTGAAGACATCAGTGTTGCCAGAAGTGAAGCCATCAGTGTTGCAAGAAGTGAAGTCATCAGTGTTGCAAGAAGTGAAGACATCAGTGTTGCCAGAAGTGAAGTCATCAGTGTTGCCAGAAGTGAAGCCATCAGTTTTGCTAGAAGTGAAGACATCAGTGTTGCCAGGAGTGAAGACATCAGTGTTGCCAGGAGTGAAGACATCAGTGTTGCCAGGAGTGAAGACATCAGTGTTGCCAGGAGTGAAGAATGTAATAATAATATGTAATAATAATAATAATAATAATAATAATAATGATAATAATAATAATAATAATTATTTTATTATTATTATTATTATTATTGTTATATCAATAATAATAATAATAAAAATAATAATCCAATTCTAACCTCTTCCAAAATTACCATTCCTGAACAGCAGTACTGACAAACATGTCAGTGTGTGACAAACATGTCAGTGTGTGACAAACATGTCAGTGTGTGACAAACATGTCAGTGTGTGACAAACATGTCAGTGTGTGACAAACATGTCAGTGTGTGACAAACATGTCAGTGTGTGACAAACATGTCAGTGTGTGACAAACATGTCAGTGTGTGACAAATATGTCAGTGTGTGACAAACATGTCAGTGTGTGACAAACATGTCAGTGTGTGACAAACATGTCAGTGTGTGACAAATATGTCAGTGTGTGACAAACATGTCAGTGTAACAAATATGTAAGAAATACAAAGGTTTCAGTAACAAAGGCGTCAGTTTGTGACAATCTTGAATAGACTGAACAGCTTGTAGTAGAAGGAACACATTGAACCCCGCCTGAGGGACTGATTACCTCAAATCCTCCTCATATTCCACCTTTCTCTGCCTTGGACTGAAGAAGCCACTGCGTGATGAAACGTTTCTAGAATATAGATACCCAAATATTACACAAGCGTCTCATTTATCAAGGTGTCGGTCTTGTAGACCACTAGTTCACAAAGTTTCTGGTGCTGTCTATCATCTTCCGTTTAACATTTGGAAGATGGGATTTCCAAGGCTTTCATGACAGCTCAGCATCTGTTCCGTGAATTCTTCTGTCCTTACTGATGGTGTTTTACATCCATGGATAAATACCAGCTTCTTATTCTCCACTTTAATACCTTGTATTTGTGCTGCATTATTTAATAATTTCAGAACTTCTGTATAGCAGAAGTTGCCTCAAACAGATTTCTACGCTTCCGTCTGACTCCCTCTCTCACATCTCTATGCATTGTAGTTTCGCACCTATGTATATCTCACTGTGTAAAACACCACATGTGTATGTTTCTGTGAACGCTATAAACATTGCACTTGCATCTGTCAGACCACTGAAACTGATAACTTCCTTTATATTAAACTCTGGTAGTCAGGAAAACAAGAAAGGATGTTTTTACCATTTTGAATGTTTAGGTTCCTGGGTTTCTGTACCTTAGGTTACTGTTCTCTCCAGTACTGGTGAGCTGCTGTAGGTTTAACCCCGGTGTTTGAAAAACTGGTGTGTGGTATTTCACTGCCATGTATGCTTGTACACTCCGCTGTTTTATTTTCTTTATCTTCCTTTTACTCTCTAACTAAAAAAAATACCTTTTTTTTTTACAGTGCATTCGTTTTATTGATACATAATTTTGTATCGTTGTTTCTCTCACGTGGAATTTAGTTAACTAATGTGGTAATGTTTTCTGGCATTTCGTAGTAAAGATTTGCTCAGCTCAGAGTGAAGGTTACTGCAGTAAGCTTGATCAAGATTACTGCTGTTCTAACATAATGGAACACTGGATGACACACACACACACACGCGAAGAAAGGTTAAGGGAAATCGGCCTGACGACACTAGAAAACAGGAGGGTTAGGGGAGACATGATAACGACATATAAAATACTGCGAGGAATAGATAAGGTGGACAGAGACAAGATGTTCCAGAGAGGGGACACAGAAACAAGGAATCACAGTTGGAAGTTGAAGACTCCTATGAGTCAAAGGGATTTTGGGAAGTATTTCTTCAGTCATAGAGTTGTCAGGAAGTGGAATAGCCTAGAAAGTGACGTAGTGGAGGCAGGAACCATACATAGTTTTAAGACGAGGTTTGATAAAGCTCATGGAGCAGGGAGAGAGAGGACCTATTAGCAATCAGTGAAGAGGCGGGGCCAGAAGCTATGACTCGACCCCTGCAACCACAAATAGGTGAGTACACACAGCCCCGGTGGCCTGGTGGCTAAAGCGCTCGCTTCACGCACGGAGGGCCCGGGTTCAATTCCAGGCGGGGCGGAAACATTTCGAAGTGTTTCCTTACACACACACACATACAACAGGCCTAGTGTCTAATCGACATGTGCCTAGGACAAAATGGTAACTAACACACACACACACACACACACACACACACACACACACACAGATACCTGGTGCAGCATATGGTCGCCTGGCAAACCTGAGAATAGCGTTCCGATACCTTAGTAAGGAATCGTTCAAGACACTGTACACCGTGTACGTCAGGCCCATACTGGAGTATGCAGCACCTGGTCAAGCACGTCAAGAAATTAGAGAAAGTGCAAAGGTTTGCAACAAGGCTAGTCCCAGAGCTAAGGGAAATGTCCTACGAAGAAAGGTTAAGGGAAATCGGCCTGGCGACACTGGAGGACAGGAGGGTTAGGGAAGACATGATAACGACATATAAAATATTGCGAGGAAAAGATAAGGTGGACATAGACAGGATGTTCCAGATAGGGGACACAAAAACAAGGGGCCACAATTGGGAGTTGAAGACTCAGATGAGTCAAATTGATGTTAGGAAGTATTGTCAGGAAGTGAAATAGTCTGGAAAGTGAGGTAGTGGAGGCAGGAACCATACATAGCTTTAAGACGAGGTATGATAAAGCTCATGGAGCAGGGAGAGAGAGAACCTAGTAGTGATCAGTGAAGAGGCGGGGCCAGGAACTGAGTATCGACCCCTGCAACCACAAATAGGTGAGTACATACACACACACACACATAGCCAGGAGCTATGTCTCGACCCTGCAACCACAACTAGGTGAGTACACATCAGCCGACACTTCCCGCCCGCCGACACATCGACTAACCCACCCACCAACACACCCATCCACCTACACAAAAATCCACCTACACACCCACTCACCTACCCATCCACTTACACGCCCACCCACCTACCCATCCACTCACCTACCCATCCACCTACACACCTACCCATCCACCCACACAAAAATCCACCTACACACCCACTCACCTACCCATCCACCTACACACCAACTCACCTACCAATCCACCTACACATCCACCCATCCACGCATCCACCTACACGCCTACCCATCCACCTACACATCCACCCACCCACGCATCCACCTACACACCCACCCACCTACCCACACATATACCTACCTGTCCACCCATCCACCTGCACACCCACCCACCCATCAACTCACCCACCCACACACATTCCCACCCACCCACCCACATAAAACTCACCCACCCAATCAACTACCCACCCACTTACACACCCACCCAACTACATACCCACCAACCCACCTACCCATCCATCCATCTACACAACGATTAACACTGACCAATCAACTAACCAACCCACCAACCCAGCAACCCCCACCCACCAACACACAGGCAAACCCACTCACCTAACCACCTACCCACCCACTCATCCACCAACCTACCCAATCCACCCAATTATCGACAAACCAACCAACCAACCCACCCACTAACACACCGACCAACTTACCAACGAACTGACTCACCAGCTCACATACCCACCAAACTGCCCACCGTCAACACACCGAGAAACCCACTCACTCACCCACCTACCACCCACAAACCGACTAACCCACCCACTCACCGACATCGACTAA
This sequence comes from Cherax destructor, assembly GCA_009830355.1. Classification (NCBI taxonomy): domain Eukaryota; kingdom Metazoa; phylum Arthropoda; class Malacostraca; order Decapoda; family Parastacidae; genus Cherax; species Cherax destructor. The sequence goes on from WNWK01004927.1 coordinate 127,167, forward strand.
CCCACCCAGTCACCCACCACCACCCATTCACCCACCACTTACATACCGACCAACCCACCCACTCACAGACTAAACTACCCACCCACAGAGACACCGACCAACCCCCAACCGACAACCACCTACAGACATTGACCCACCCCCACCCAACAACCCACCCACAGACACTGACACACCCTCACCCGCCCAACAACCCACCCACAGACAATGACCTACCTCACCCACCCACAGACACAGACCCACCCCACCCACCCAACAACCCACCTACAGACATTGACCCACCCCCACCCGCCCAAAAATTAACTCTGTGGCACTTGAGGTCTGCTCAAGGCATTTTCCATTAAGAAAAAGAAAGAGAAGATGTAAACTAGAAAGAGAGAGACGCTCCCTATATAGGTGAAGGCGAAGAATCACAGAGCTGCTGAAAGGGGCCAAAATATCTGAAATACGAAGAAAGGAACTGGTCAGAGAAATATCAAATATCGAACTTAAGCTTAAGGAATATTACAGGAGATAAGAATCTCAGGATGAACTTAAAGCCATAAATGAAATTGAAAGAAACCCAAAATACTTATCTTATGCCAAATCTAAGGGAAAAACAACATCCAGTATTGGACCCCTGCTTAGACGAGATGGGACCTACACAGATGACAGCAAAGAAATGTGCGAGATGCTGAAGTCCCAATATGACTCTATGTTCATTGAGTTGAGACCTAAAATTTGGTCATTTAAAAAATTTCTAATATTATCCTAACACCACAAGACTTCGAAAAGGCAATTAATGACATGCACATGCACTCTGCGCCAGGCCCACACTCATGAAACTTCTTGTTCATCAAGAACTGCAAGAAGCCCTCGTCACGTGCCTTCAGCATCCTATGGAGAGGAAGCATGGACACAGGGGTCATCCCACACTCACTAAAAACAACAGACATAGCCCCACTCTACAAAGGTGGCAGTAAAGCAATCAAAGAACTACAGACCATAGCACTAACATCCCATATCATAAAAATCTTTGAAAAGGTTCCTAGAAGCAAGATCGCCAACCACTTAGATACCCAGCAATTACACAACCCAGGGCAACACGGGTTTAGAGCAGGTCGCTCATGCCTGTCCCAGCTATTGAACCACTATGACAAGGTCATGGATGCTTTAGAGGATAAACAAAATGCAGATGTAGTATACACAGACTTTGCGAAAGCATTCGAACAAATGCGACCACGGTGTAACAGCGCACAAAATGCGTGATAAAGGAATAACATGAAAAGGTGGTAGATGGATCTATAACTTCTAAACAAACAGAACACAAAGAGTAATAGTAAACAGAGTAATGTCCAATGCGGCTACGGTGAAAAGCTCTGATCCATAAGGCACAGTACTCGCTCCCATCCTATTCCTCATCAAGTCCATGATTCTCTTCAAATCGCTTGTTCTCTCTAGGCTGGAATATTGCTGTACACTAACTGCCCCCTTCAAGGCAGGTGAAATTGCTGACCTGGAGAGTGTACAAAGAGCTTTCACGGCACACATAAGAACGATCAAGCACCTAAATTACTGGGAACGGTTGAAGTCCATTGATTTGTATTCCCTGGAACGCAGGCGAGAAAGATACATGATAATATACACTTGGAAAATCCTAGAGAAATTAGTACCAAACTTGCACACGAAAATCACTCCCTACGAAAGCAAAAGACTCGGCAGCAGTACACTATGAGACGACATAATAAGTGTCAGGGGCCCAAGACTGTTCAACTGCCTCCCAGCATACATAAGGGGGATTACCAAGAGACCCCTGGCTGTCTTCAAGAAGGCGCTGGACAGGCATCTAAAGTCAGTACCTGACAAGACGGGCGTCGGTTTGTGTGCGTCCAGCAGTAACAGTGTGGTTGATCAGACCCTGATCCACCCACCACACACAAACCGACCAACCCACCCACTCACCCACGTCCCACATCGACCAACCCACCCAATCACCCACTACTTACATACCGACCAACCCACCCACTCACACACAGACTAACCTACCCACCCACCGAGACATCGACCAACCCCCAACCGACAACCACCTACAGACACTGACTCACCCTCACCTACTCAACAACCCACCCACAGACACTGACCCACCCCCACCCACCCATCAATCCACCCACAGACACTGACCCACCCCCACCAACCCATCAATCCACCCACAGACACGGACCCACCACCACCAACCCAACAACCGACCAACAGACCCTGACCCACCCAACAACCCACCCCACCCACCCAACAACCCACCAACACACCAGTGTATTGAGCCGACGGAGGAGGCGAGACATTGTTGAAGGTCACGAGCACCTCTGCCAGCCTGCCAGCCTGCCTGCCAGCCTGCCAGTCAGAGTGCCTGCTTGCACTCCAGCCTTTCTGCCTGCCTGCATGCCTGCCTGCTTGCATTCCAGCCTGTCTGCATGCCTGCCTGCCTGCCTGCCTGCCTGCTTGCCTGTCTCTCTGCCTCCCTCCCAGCTTGCCTGTTTGTCTCACTGTCTGCTTGCCTGCTTGCTTGCTTGTCTGTCTGCTTGCCTGCCTGCTTGCTTGTCTGTCTGTATGACTGCCTGCTTGCTTGCCTGTCTGTCTGACTGCCTGCTTGCTTGCCTGTCTGTCTGACTGCCTGCTTGCTTGCCTGTCTGTATGACTGCCTGCCTGCTTGCTTGTCTGTCTGTATGACTGCCTGCTTGCTTGTCTGTCTGTCTGACTGCCTGCTTGCTTGCCTGTCTGTATGACTGCCTGCTTGCTTGCCTGTCTGTATGACTGCCTGCTTGCTTGCCTGTCTGTCTGACTGCCTGCTTGCTT
>WNWK01004928.1:0-22500 GCA_009830355.1 Cherax destructor
TGCTGGTCACAAGTCTTCACATTAAAGACCCGGGTGCTGGTCACAAGTCTTCACATTAAAGACCCGGGTGCTGGTCACAAGTCTTCACATTAAAGACCCGGGTGCTGGTCACAAGTCTTCACATTAAAGACCCGGGTGCTGGTCACAAGTCTTCACATTAAAGACCCGGGTGCTGGTCACAAGTCTTCACATTAAAGACCACGGGTGCTGGTCACAAGTCTTCACATTAAAGACCACGGGTGCTGGTCACAAGTCTTCACATTAAAGACCCGGGTGCTGGTCACAAGTCTTCACATTAAAGACCCAGGTGCTGGTCAAAAGTATTCACATTAAAGACCCGGGTGCTGGTCACGAGTCTTCACATTAAAAACCCGGGTGCTGGTCACAAGTCTTCACAATAAAGACCCGGGTGCTGGTCGCAAATCTTCACATTAAAGACCCGGGTGCTGGTCGCAAATCTTTACATTAAAGACCCGGATGCTGGTCACAAATCTTTACATTCTAGACCCGGATGCTGGTCACAAATCTTCTCATTAAAGACCCGGATGCTGGTTACAAATCTTCACATTAAAGACCCGGATGCTGGTCACAAATCTTCACATTAAAGACCCGGGTGTTACACCTGTGTTTTAGTCATCAATATATAGATATTTTGTAAACAATTAATGTGCTGACATAAACAGGTTAATACACACAACCATTGTTATTAAACGCTACCTACATATTTTAAAAATATTTCTCAGTGCCTCTCCATGTATTAACCTCAACACTATACCACTGACTACCTCAGTGCCTCTCCATGTATTAACCTCAACACTATACCACTGACTACCTCAGTGCCTCTCCATGTATTAACCTGAACTCTGTACCACTGACTACCTCAGTGCCTCTCCATGTATTAACCTGAACTCCGTACCACTGACTACCTCAGTGCCTCTCCATGTATTAACCTCAGCTCTGTGCCACTGACTACCTCAGTGCCTCTCAATGTATTAACCTGAACTCTGTACCACTGACTACCTCAGTGCCTCTCCATGTATTAACCTCAGCTCTGTGCCACTGACTACCTCAGTGCCTCTCCATGTATTACCCTGAACTCTGTACCACTGACTACCTCAGTGCCTCTCCATGTATTAACCTGAACTCTGTGCCACTGACTACCTCAGTGCCTCTCCATGTATTACCCTGAACTCTGTACCACTGACTACCTCAGTGCCTCTCCATGTATTAACCTGAACTCTGTGCCACTGACTACCTCAGTGCCTCTCCATGTATTAAGCTCAACTCTGCTCCTGACGTTGAGGGATTTGTGTACCTGTTAATATTATATTATATATTTTCTATGTCCGACGTAAAATTAATATTCCATACCATTCATAAATAACGTTAATGTACGCCCCTGACAGAGACCTCTGGCATCAACGATACAAATGACTTTTTTTTTGCTTTGCGACGTCAAGCAACTGGGGTTGGAAGAGCTAAACCCACAATATTGTGTTGGATTAAATGACGCTTTTTCTGGCATTCGAAATTAGTAATGTATTAGTGAAAATATTTTTACTGGTAATTTTAGGTATATGTGCAATACAAAACACACGCACACACACATACACACGCACACACACACGCACACACACACACACACACACACACACACACACACACACACACACACACACCACTGATCACAGGTCTCCGGGGAAATTAGTCTCTGACTTCTGTGATTTTTGTCATTCAAAAACTGATTGATTCTAGTGTCAACATGTTTTATCATTGTTTATTTAGGTGACTCAGATATCATGTTTAACTTACACAGACAGACACACAGGCAGACACAGACAGACACACAGGCAGACACAGACAGACACAGACAAAGACACAGACAAAGACACAGACAGACACAGACAGACACACAGAGAACAACAGACAACAGAACACAGACAGACACATACAAAGACACAGACAAAGACACAGACAGACACAGAAAGACAGACAAACATACACAGACACAGACAAACACACACACACACTTACCAAGTGTGGTTCAGGTATCTGCATAAACCATCAACTTACTCCTGTACCATTTGCCCTCAAGCTCATTTTCCATTACATTAAAGTGGATTTAGTAAACTTTAGAGTTAGAAATGCAAAATATATAAATTAAAAGTATGTATAGGTAGTTTTTATAAACAAACGCGAATTAAAAAAAAATGGCAATCACAATTTTCTACGAAAAGATAAATGAGAGTTCATTTATATGAAGGTGTCGAAAATATTGTGCTCTCCAGGCCATCGTTATTATTTTTATCAAATTGATGGGTAATTATAGTAACTAAAATCATGCTGGCCTTAGTTACATTAGGGAGGACAAATTAATTTGGCTAATCCTAATTTTGGTAACAGTAACTAAGGCAACTGAGGGAATTTTTGGAAGGTTTTATGATGAGTTCAGAAATATACGACTCCACTAATCCTTTATTTGTGACCTGACCATCGTCACACCATCGTTGGTCTCTGTTGGATGTGCGAGGCCAGAACGTCCCTTCCATCTATGATAATGACTCTGTCACTCTCCCCATCAGTGATACAGATGTCTAGCCCAACATGTCTTTCCTGGTAAGGCATTACACACATGTGCAACACCTGGGTGTGCACGTGTGTCTATGTTTTCATCTTGTTGATTTTGTTAACCGTTATTGTAATGAGACGCATCTTCTTTATTGAATGTTTGCTTTACTCTTAATGCTGTTTTCCAGTTGTTTGATAACACTCTGGTCGTGAGTGTTTTCTTACACATCTGTGTAAGTGTTTTGTAAATGGTTTCCTCTCACGCTCTTACTGTCCCAGGAGATATTTTGGTCACATTTGTGTGGATGAGTTTAGTGTTTGTTTGTTTGTGTGTGTGTGTGTGTGTGTGTGTGTGTGTGTGTGTGTGTGTGTGTGTGTGTGTGTGCAAAATTAAAAAATGAAATTACTGACACACGGATAGTGAAACGCGGCCTGAGGAATCCGTAGAGTGCAACACACACACTCTCTCTCTCTCTCTCTCTCTCTCTCTCTCTCTCTCTCTCTCACACCAACAGCAGTACGGTCAAGGACGTGTCAGAATCATAAGAACATAAGAAAGAAGGAACACTGCAGCAGGCCTACTGGCCCATGCGAGGCAAGTCCAATTCACCCATCGGCTTAAGCCAATGGCTTAAGGTAGTCAGGTCAGGTCCCATTCACTAAGGAAGGAGCACGGCAACTGACCTAGTAGCACTAGCTGGTCAGGTCTAACTCACACCCACCCACATCCACTCATGTATTTATCTAACCTATTTTTAAAACTATACAACGTCTTAGCTTCTATGACGGTACTCGGGAGTTTGTTCCACTCATCCACAACTCTATTACCAAACCAGTGCTTTCCTGTATCCTTCCTGAATCTGAATTTTTCCAAATTAAATCCATTGCTGCGAGTCCTGTCTAGGCTAGATATTTTTAGCACGCTATTTACATCCCCTTTATTAATTCCTGTTTTCCATTTATACACCTCAATCATATCCCCCTTAATTCTACGCCTTTCTAGAGAGTGCAGATTCAAGGCCCTCAGTCTATCCTCATAGAGAAGATTTCTGATACATGGGATCAACTTTGTCATCCTTCTTTGTACGTTTTCCAGGTCATTTATATCCATTCTGTAATACGGTGACCAAAACTGTGCATTTCTGATCACCGTCACAAGTGCATGCAATCAAGGCATCTTTGTTGGTTATTTTTTAATCCTGTGATCTTCGTCGCTGTAAATAATTAAGAGTGACCAAGGTCCCGGAACCAAAACGAATTCAAAATAGATATCCTGGGTTAGAAGTACACTTGTGTCCCATCATCCTTAATCAAGATTATCTGTGCGTTGTTGGCAACTGACAGTATTGATATTCTGCTTTTGCAGGGTATCAATACTTCAAGATGTCCCATTATGTCATAATTTAGTGTTTCGATGCTAGATAAATTTTTTTGCTATAGTTCATAGTGTTTCTTTTGTGTTCGATTATTAGGGCTTCATTTGTACGTGTTTTTGTTGTTTCAGTGTGTGTGTGTACGTGAATGTGTCTTGTTACGTCCCTGTAAATTTCTCTTTACAGAAGCATCACCCGTAATAATGATGTTGAAATTCGACTGGAAGTTCATAACTAACTCACTTTTTAAAGTTCACAACTAACACATTCTTTAAAGGTCACAACTAACAAATTATTTAAAGGTCACAACTAACAAATTCTTTAAAGGTCACAACTAACAAACTCTTTAAAGTTCACAACTAACAAACTCTTTAAAGGTCACAACTAACAAACCAATTGAAGATAAAACTGTTTTTAACATATCGGTTCATCATGATAAATTAATACTAAACATGTAATATAATGTAACATTCCAAGTAACATATAATATTTACTTCCAGTTACCTGTTAACACAATGGACTATGTTCTTGCCACAAGCTCTTAAAATGTTAAAACATACGAAAAGTGTGTGTGTGGAATTTTGAATTTCAGGGAGGAGCTGCTGACCACAGGGAGGAGTACAAGATCGGCAAGTACAGGGACATAAACCAACAGTATCAATTTGTCCCAGTGGGATCAGAGATCTTGGGAGCGTGGGGAAAAAATGCCACACGTTTCCTTAAAGAACTGAGTTCCAGACTCATCGACACCACCAGGGACCCAAGGGCAGCCACGTTCATGTTCCAGCGTCTCAGCGTGGCCATCCAGAGGGAAAATGCTTGCTGCATACTGGGGTCGCGTCTGGCTTCGGAGGAGCTGGCGGAGATTCATAATCTTTGATATATTGTACCCATGTATTCATGTTCATGTTTGTGTTTTCTGTCAATGTAGTCTGTCTATTAATAAAGCACTCATTTAATATATATAGGTGGTGGTAGGAAAATAAAATATTCAAACAGCTCCTGGGAGAACCTTGAGTTTTCCCTGAGGTACATTTATTGTCTTCTCTGAGGCTGAGGGTCCCCAGCAAGTTTTAGAGGTGGTACCTCCCTATATATTTATGATAAAATATATATATATATATATATATAGTATATATATATATATATATATATATATATATATATATATATATATATATATATCGTGCCGATTAGGTAAAACTGGTCAATTAGCAAGAACTCATCTAAAATTAAGTCCTTTCTAAAATTTTCTTTTATACGTTTAAAGATATATTTTTTTCATTTATGTTGATGCAAAAATTTTTAATTTTGAACCAAAAGAATCTTAGAAAACTTACCTAACCTTATTATAACAAGCGCAATTTAATTTAGCCTAACCCAACTAAATATATTTTAGATACTTTTACAATAATTTAATAATAAACAAACACAATGAAATATATTTTTTTCGTTAGGTTCAGAATGATTTTTGCGAAATTATTGCATACACAAATTTTCGCTTGTCTTATATGGCAAGAAGAGCGTTGCTATTTAAGCCAAAATCGCAAGTTTTACCTAATCGGCACGACATATATATATATATATATATATATATATATATATATATATATATATATATATATATATATATATATATATATATATATATATATATATATAATGTATGTATGTAATGACGTCACGTGCCTCCAAAACAAAGAGGTAGCGGATCAAAACAACAAAACAACATCGTACGGTTGATCGGATGTAGATAATTTATACTAGGGACCGGAAGTTGTTAGAAAGTGTGCTCTCACTCACAATAAAAACAATGTACACTGCGTTTTTATATTAATTGCTGGAGATCGATGCCTGGTGTTATTCCCACTTCTATCAGAATATATTTTTGTTGTAGGTGTATCGTAAATATACGTTGCTGAGTGTCCGTACGTGCTTCTCTTGCATTATTTGTATGTATGGTTTTTGTACGTATGAAGGTGTCAAAGGTAATTCCAGTGAGAGGAGATATAGTAATGAAATTAGTTTTTTTTTTTTGTCTTTTACTGAAAGAGGAACAATGGTCTTCAGATACTTTCTCTCTTTGACTCTGTGTGAATATGTCCTGTATGTGTATGTTTGTGCATGGGTGTGTGTTTATCACTGTTTGTGATTACGTGTGCTTCTTTGAATGTATACTTGTGTTTGTGTGTGCCTGTGTGTACGAATGAACACACAAGCACACATATATATGGGCCATATCTATATATGAGAATTTTGTGATGCACATAGCTCCATGAATCAAACTAATCTCTTTTACCGTCAACCCAAGTCTTCATTATTCATTGTGTCCTTCGTTATTATCCAGTTTCTTCCTCCCTTCCTCGTCATATATAACTTCTTGAATTATTCCAGTCTTCTTTTCCTCTCCCCACAACACAGACAGGCAAATCTTACTTCATCTACCCCAGTCGACTTATCTAATGCAGCTCCTCACCACCAGGGGAGGACAACAGAAGCTCCTCACCACCAGGGAGGGACAACAGAAGCTCCTCACCACCAGGGGATGGGGGGCAACAGAAGTTCCTCACCACCAGGGGAGACAGTAGAAGCTCTTCACCACCAGGGGAAAAACAGAAGCTCCTCACCACCAGAGGACCACGCAAAACGGATGTTTCCCTAGTAATTAAAGCGAGGGCAAAAAATAGCGAACACTATAAAGATGGCGGTAATGAACCCATGAGAACTTCCTGCCCCTCTCTCCCGGTACTCAGGAATTATATCTCTATCATTTTCTTTCCGCCGCCACCATCATGCACTTCTCTAAATCTTCATTACCTCCATCATACACAATACAAAAAAAAATACGTTTAATGTTGGGTCGTAAAGTTGGTGTGTAAATGAGACCCGTTTCTCGTATTTCCTGGCTGAAGTGTCGGGGTGATAGAGTTTACGGTGGAAGAAAGCGTCGCTTCCTGATTGTGTTGAGGGAGGGTAGCGGGAGAGGTTTGGCTGCCAGAGTACAGTATAATGGCGATGCGGCGTGAGCCCTCGGTGACCCTATAAACCCCCAACATACGGCGTATGGTGTCACTAACCCCTTAAACTCCACAAAGAAGATCTACTGTCTCGCTGTTAGCGGACTGAGGTTCGAGCCTCCACCACTCCTCGTGCTCAATGAGCCGTATGAATTTAATATTATTGTTGATGTACAGGTGATATGCAGCATTAATGATCATCGTGTAGACGATAGACTTTAAACCCAATAAACCAACCGGCTACAATGATTTTCTCAACAAATATTAATAAGTATCAACACAATCTACTGACCAGGTTTCTAAAAGTTGGTTAATGAGGTTTAAAGCTTATCTACTACACTAGGGTCATTAAAACTGCATGTAACTTTCACCACCAGACAAGAACACTTTAATCCCTATAATATGGAGTAAAGTAAACTTACAGCATACATACACTGAGAGAAATATACCTCTCAGTGTATATACACTGAGAGAAACACTTCTCACTGTATATACACTGAGAAAAATGCACTTTCAGTGTATATTACACATCCTCTATAATTGTACACAGTCAAAATAATCCAACTTAAAAAAAAATACACCACTTTTCTCTCACCCAAAACAAAAAAAAAAATTCTCTCATTTAATACATTCTCAAGACTTTTTTCCCCATTTCCAGAAACGAGCAGAAGACTCGATAGGAATTCCAGCTATCTAAATTAGTCTTAAGAGTTAATAAAAGTCACATTACCTGAGATATAATTACTTTCCTATTGGCACTCTACAAATTAACGAGCTGGGAATTAAGGTGAGTGGAAATTAAGGTGACCGGAAATTTAAATGAGCCAGATTTAAGGTTAGTTGGAATTAAGGTGAAAGAGAATGTAGGTGAATGGGAATTAAGGCAATAGAGAATTAAGGATAAAGGGAATAGAGGTGAGAAGGAATTATGGATAAAGGGAATAGATGTGGGAGGAATTAAAAATAACGGAAACAGAGGTGATAGGGAATTAAGGATAGCAGGAACAGATGTGAGAGGGAATTAAAAATAACGGCAACAGAGGTGATAGGGAATTAAGGATAGCAGGAACAGAGGTGAGAGGGAATTAAGGATAACGGGAACAGAGGTGAGAGGGAATTAAGGATAACGGGAATAGACTGAAAGGGAATTTAGGATAATGGGAATAAAGGTTAGCGAGAATTAAGGGAAACGGGAATTTAAATGAGCTGGCATTAGCAAGAAGACCACTGAGGAGGCGAAGCATGCCAGGGGAGTCCCAGGGACCACTTGGGACCTGATAACCAACCTAGGAGAATACCAGAGACCTGAGAAGACCGCAGCGTATACCTGAGGCCTGAGGAAGATACGAGTCACTGAGACCTGGGAAAGACCTCGCGAGTCCTAAATCCTGGGAAAGTCCTCACTAGTTCTTACACCTGGGAAAGACCTCGCGAATCCTGAAATTTACGAAAGACCTCACGAGGTCCTGAGACTTTGGAAAAACCTCGCAAGTATTAAATCCTGGGAAAGACCTTGCTGGTTCTAAAACCTGGGAAAGACCTTGCTGGTTCTAAAACCTGGGAAAGACCTTGCTGGTTCTAAAACCTGGGAAAGACCTTGCTGGTTCTAAAACCTGGGAAAGACCTTGCTGGTTCTAAAACCTGGGAAAGACCTTGCTGGTTCTAAAACCTGGGAAAGACCTTGCTGGTTCTAAAACCTGGGAAAGACCTTGCTGGTTCTAAAACCTGGGAAAGACCTTGGGAGTCCCTGAGACCTGGGTAAGACTCCTGGTGGTCTCGCACATCATAAAACAATGCAAAAATTTCCTCTCAGAATATTAAGCATAATGTCGTAAAGTGTAGTGATGACTTAGGTGTTGGTGGTGATGAGTGAGGTGTTGGTGGTGATGACTGAGTGGAGGTAACTGTGGTGGTGGTGGTGGAGGGCTGAGTAGAGGTAACTGTGGTGGTGGTGGTGGAGGGCTGAGTGGAGGTAACTGTGGTGGTGGTGGTGGAGGGCTGAGTGGAGGTAACTGTGGTGGTAGTGGAGGGCTGAGTGGAGGTAACTGTGGTGGTAGTGGAGGGCTGAGTGGAGGTAACTGTGGTGGTAGTGGAGGGCTGAGTGGAGGTAACTGTGGTGGTAGTGGAGGGCTGAGTGGAGGTAACTGTGGTGGTAGTGGAGGGCTGAGTGGAGGTAACTGTGGTGGTAGTGGAGGGCTGAGTGGAGGTAACTGTGGTGGTAGTGGAGGGCTGAGTGGAGGTAACTGTGGTGGTAGTGGAGGGCTGAGTGGAGGTAACTGTGGTGGTAGTGGAGGGCTGAGTGGAGGTAACTGTGGTGGTAGTGGAGGGCTGAGTGGAGGTAACTGTGGTGGTAGTGGAGGGCTGAGTGGAGGTAACTGTGGTGGTAGTGGAGGGCTGAGTGGAGGATGACTGTACCACGGGGAAAGGTATACACAACTTTAAATTCCATTACACCAGTGTTTCGCCTTGTGTGTATGTGTGTGTGTGTGTATGTGTGTGTGTGTGAGTATGTGTGTGTGTGTGTGTATGTGTGTGTGTATGTGTGTGTGTGTGTGTGTGTGTGTATATGTGTGTGTGTATATGTGTGTGTGTGTGTATGTGTGTGTGTATGTGTGTATGTGTGTGTGTGTGTGTGTGTGTGTGTGTGTGAGTATGTGTGTGCATGTGTGTGTCTATGTGTGTATGTGCGTATGTGTGTGTGTACTCACCTAGTTGTACTCACCTAGTTGTGGTTGCAGGGGTCGAGTCATAGCTCCTGGCCCCGCCTCTTCACTGGCCGCTACTGGGTCTCTCTCCCTTCGCCATGAGCTTTATCATACCTCTTCTTAAAGCAATGAATGGAACCTGCCTCCACTACATCGCTTCCCAATCTATTCCACTTCCTGACAACTCTGTGGCTGAAGAAATACTTCCTAACATCCCTGTGATTCATCTGAGTCTTCAACTTCCAGCTGTGCCCCCTTGTTGCTGTGTCCCATCTCTGGAACATTCTGTCTCTGTCCACCTTGTCAATTCCTCTCAGTATTTTATATGTCGTTATCATGTCCCCCCTTACTCTCCTGTCCTCCAATGTCGTCAGGTCGATTTCCCTTAACCTCTCCTCGTAGGACATACCCCTTAGCTCCGGGACTAGTCGTGTTGCAAACCTTTGCACTTTTTCTAGTTTCTTCATGTGCTTGGCTATGTGTGGGTTCCAAACTGGTGCTGCATACTCCAGTATGGGCCTAACGTACACAGTGTACTGGGTTCTGAACGATTCCTTATTAAGATGTCGGAATGCTGTTCTTAGATTTGCTAGGCGCCCGTATGCTGCAGCAGTTATTTGGGTAATGTGCGCCTCAGGAGATGTGCCTGGTGTTATACTCACCCCAAGATCTTTTTCCTTGATTGAGGTTTGTAGTCTTTGGCCCCCTAGACTGTACTCTGTCTGCGGTCTTCTTTGCCCTTTCCCAATCTTCATGACTTTGAACTTGGTGGGGTTGAACTCCAGTGTGTGTGTGTGTGTGTGTGTGTGTGTGTGTGTGTGTGTGTGTGTGTGTGTGTGTGTGTGTGTGTGTGTGTGTTGATTATCCATTTGTAATTAAAAATGTTTGTTTAGCGGAGAGTGACTGGTCAACCAGCTGCAGCAGCACGCACCGTGACTGGTCAACCAGCTGCAGCAGCACGCACAGTGACTGGTCAACCAGCTGCAGCAGCACGCACCGTGACTGGTCAACCAGCTGCAGCAGCACGCACAGTGACTGGTCAACCAGCTGCAGCAACACGCACAGTGACTGGTCAACCAGCTGCAGCAACACGCAGTGACTGGTCAACCAGCTGCAGCAACAAGCACAGTGAGTCAGTCAAAGCAGACACTAAGTATCGAGAACAAAGTTTACCTTGTAAATGATCCTGGACTCAAAAACATGAGATAAAAGTTAAAATCAATAATTTAATATTAAAACCCAACAGTGTAGACATTAAGGTAAAAAATAATATCCCACTCAGTCTTCCCTTTTGGATACCACATAATAAGAATGAATAGAGAAAAAACGAGATGTGGTGGTGTGATGCTGCTCCTAGGAAACCAATGGAGTCCTGATGAACAAACATACAAAATAGAAACTGTAACGACCGTAGGACTACAGTAAAAGTGAAGTCTATAACGCTCTACCAACATACAGACATTAAGAGACACACAAGAGATGTGAGTCAGATCTGCCTACGTAGACCATTACGCTTACTGCCGTCTTCCTTCTTTCTTATATTCTTGTGTAACAGTAGAAGACGTTTATATATTGTACACGCTGGAAACTGCAGCAGAAAAAAATAAGGAGATTTAGTGCAAAAAAACAATTTTTTTTTTTCTTCTTTCATCACAGGGAATTCAGTTAGAGAAGTGGGAGCGACTTGGAGGTGGTGGAACACAGCAAAAACCCTGAAGGAGGAAGCAATGAGGAACTTTAGGAGTCAATGTGTGAAGGAAACAGTGAGAGAGTGAGGAGGGTATGGACCAGTGAGGCTGTACCTTGCCTTAACAACGAGTGAGGAAGAACAGGACCAGTGAGGCTGTACCTTGCCTTAACAACGAGTGAGGAAGAACTGGACCAGTGAGGCTGTACCTTGCCTTAACAACGAGTGAGGAAGAACTGGACCAGTGAGGCTGTACCTTGCCTTAACAACGAGAGAGGAAGAACTGGACCAGTGAGGCTGTACCTTGCCTTAACAACGAGAGAGGAAGAACTGGACCAGTGAGGCTGTACCTTGCCTTAACAACGAGTGAAGAAGAACTGGACCAGTGAGGCTGTACCTTGCCTTAACAACGAGTGAGGAAGAACTGGACCAGTGAGGCTGTACCTTGCCTTAACAACGAGTGAGGAAGAACTGGACTAGTGAGGCTGTACCTTGCCTTAACAACGAGTGAGGAAGAACTGGACCAGTGAGGCTGTACCTTGCCTTAACAACGAGAGAGGAAGAACTGGACCAGTGAGGCTGTACCTTGCCTTAACAACGAGTGAGGAAGAACTGGACCAGTGAGGCTGTACCTTGCCTTAACAACGAGAGAGGAAGAACTGGACCAGTGAGGCTGTACCTTGCCTTAACAACGAGTGAGGAAGAACTGGACCAGTGAGGCTGTACCTTGCCTTAACAACGAGTGAGGAAGAACTGGACCAGTGAGGCTGTACCTTGCCTTAACAACGAGTGAGGAAGAACTGGACCAGGAAGAGCGGTTAGAATCTAGCTACGATGCACTACTAAGATTTAAGTGTCTAGTAGACGGTTTTTTTAAGAGAGAAATAAGGGAGGGGAAAGATAGGAACTCAGACTTCAAAAAGAGGATTATACATGGTTGAGGAATTAACTAAAGAAAGTACAAATGAAAAAGGGAGACAAAGAAAGAGTGTACAGGTGATAGTGAACGTGAGAAATCTCTGGGGTAAGAGAGGCGACACAGATCAATAGCGATCATGACGACCAAAAGACGCAAGGAAAAAGAGATTCCAACGATAAAGCCAGGAAACAAGGAAGCAAAAATGAGAAGAAAGAGGAAGTGCGAGAAATTGATAGTGAGGGAAGCAGCAGACTAGAGAAAATGAAGGGAAATGTCGAACAATATTATACGAGAATTAGAAATTAAGCAGAGAGTCAGATTGAAACTCGTTCACATTAACCGAAGTAGTTCCTAGGCCACATTCACCGAAGCGGTACCCAGGCCACATTAACCGAAGCAACTCCCCGGTCACATAAATTGAAAATGACTGTAAAGAACCGAGCGAAAAAAATCTGAGAAGAGAAAGAGGAAAAAAAAAAAATGAGTGGGAGGTGCGCAACCAACTCAGTCGGAGATCCGATGAGGAATTCACAGAAGAGTGAGAGATACCTGAGGCCGGGGCGACGCAACACAACACCAGGGTACCTGAGGCCGGGGCGACGCAACACAACACCAGGGTACCTGAGGCCGGGGCGACGCAACACAACAACAGGGTACCTGAGGCCGGGGCGACGCAACACAACACCAGGGTACCTGAGGCCGGGGCGACGCAACACAACACCAGGGTACCTGAGGCCGGGGCGACGCAACACAACATTAGGGTACCTGAGGCCGGGGCGACGCAACACAACACCAGGGTACCTGAGGCCGGGGCGACGCAACATAACACCAGGGTACCTGAGGCCGGGGCGACGCAACACAACACCAGGGTACCTGAGGCCGGGGCGACGCAACACAACACCAGGGTACCTGAGGCCGGGGCGACGCAACACAACACCAGGATACCTGAGGCCGGGGCGACGCAACACAACACCAGGGTACCTGAGGACGAGGCGACGCAGCACAACACCACGATACCTGAGGCCGGGATGACGCAACACAACACCAGGGTACCTGAGGCCGGGGCGACGCAACACAACACCAGGGTACCTGAGGCCGGGGCGACGCAACACAACACCAGGATACCTGAGGCCGGGGCGACGCAACACAACACCAGGGTACCTGAGGCCGGGGCGACTTAACACAACACCAGGGTACCTGAGGCCGGGGCGACGCAACACAACACCAGGGTACCTGAGGCCGGGGCGACGCAACATAACACCAGGGTACCTGAGGACGAGGCGACGCATCACAACACCACGATACCTGAGGCCGGGGCGACGCAACACAACACCAGGGTACCTGAGGCCAGGGCGACGCAACACAACAACAGGGTACCTGAGGCCGGGGCGACGCAACACAACAACAGGGTACCTGAGGCCGGGGCGACGCAACACAACACCAGGGTACCTGAGGACGAGGCGACGCAGCACAACACCACGATACCTGAGGCCGGGGCGACGCAACACAACACCAGGGTACCTGAGGCCGGGGCGACGCAACACAACACCAGGGTACCAGAGGACGAGGCGACGCAACAAAACACCAGGGTACCTGAGGCCGGGGCGACGCAACATAACAATAGGGTACCTGAGGACGGGGCGACGCAGCACAACACCACGATACCTGAGGCCGGGGCGACGCAACACAACACCAGGGTTCCTGAGGCCGGGGCGACGCAACACAACAACAGGGTACCTGAAGACGAGGCGACGCAACACAACACCAGGGTACCTGAGGCCGGGGCGACGCAACACAACACCAGGGTACCTGAGGACTAGGCGACGCAGCACAACACCAGGGTACCTGAGGCCGGGGCGACGCAACACAACACAACGATACCTGAGGCCGGGGCGACGCAACACAACACCAGGATACCTGAGGCCGAGGCGACGCAGCACAACACCAGGGTACCTGAGGACGAGGCGACGCAGCACAACACCAGGGTACCTGAGGCCGGGGCGACGCAACACAACACCAGGGTACCTGAGGCCGGGGCGACGCAACACAACACCAGGGTACCTGAGGCCGGGGAGACGCAACACAACACCAGGGTACCTGAGGACGAGGCGACGCAACACAACACCAGAGTACCTGAGGACGAGGCGACGCAGCACAACACCAGGGTACCTGAGGCCGCACGCACACAACACCAGGGTACCTGAGGCCAGAGCGACGCAACACAACAACAGGGTACCTGAGGACGAGGCGACGCAGCACAACACCACGATACCTGAGGCCGGGGCGACGCAACACAACACCAGGGTACCTGAGGCCGGGGCGACGCAACACAACACCAGGGTACCTGAGGCCGGGGCGACGCAACACAACACCACGATACCTGAGGACGAGGCGACGCAACACAACACCAGGGTACCTGAGGCCGGGGCGACGCAACACAACACCAGGGTACCTGAGGACGAGGCGACGCAACACAACACAACGATACCTGAGGACGAGGCGACGCAGCACAACACCAGGGTACCTGAGGCCGGGGCGACGCAACACAACACTAGGGTACCTGAGGCCGGGGCGACGCAACACAACACCAAGGTACCTGAGGCCGGGGTGACGCAACACAACACCAGGGTACCTGAGGCCGGGGCGACGCAGCACAAACCAGGGTACCTGAGGCCGGGGCGACGCAACACAACACTACGATACCTGAGGACGAGGCGACGCAACACAACACCAGGGTACCTGAGGACGAGGCGACGCAACACAACACCACGATACCTGAGGACGAGGCGACGCAACACAACACCAGGGTACCTGAGGCCGGGGCGACGCAACACAACACCAGGGTACCTGAGGCCGGGGCGACGCAACACAACACCAGGGTACCTGAGGACGAGGCGACGCAACACAACACCACGATACCTGAGGACGAGGAGACGCAGCACAACACCAGGGTACCTGAGGCCGGGGCGACGCAACACAACACCAGGGTACCTGAGGCCGGGGCGACGCAACACAACAACAGGGTACCTGAGGACGAGGCGACGCAGCACAACACCACGATACCTGAGGCCGGGGCGACGCAACACAACACCAGGGTACCTGAGGCTGGGGCGACGCAACACAACACCAGGGTACCTGAGGCCGGGGCGACGCAACACAACACTAGGGTACCTGAGGGCGGGGCGACGCAACACAACACCAGGGTACCTGAGGACGAGGCGACGCAGCACAACACCAGGGTACCTGAGGACGAGGCGACGCAACACAACACCACGATACCTGAGACCGGGGCGACGCAACACAACACCACGATACCTGAGGCCGGGGCGACGCAACACAACACCAGGATACCTGAGGCCGAGGCGACGCAGCACAACACCAGGGTACCTGAGGACGAGGCGACACAGCACAACACCAGGGTACCTGAGAACGAGGCGACGCAACACAACACCACGATACCTGAGGCCGGGGCGACGCAACACAACACCAGGGTACCTGAGGCCGGGGCGACGCAACACAACACCACGATATAGAAAGAATCAACACAGTGGATGAAGTGGAGAATAACATTATATAACTGGACACAACAACATCACAACAACACAACAACAACACCACAACAACAACACAACACCAACAGGAATATATGATCAGCAAGAACAACATCAATACAACAGCAACAACAACAACATCAACACAACAACAACAACACAACAACGGAATCTTGAAACTGACGGATAGTGACATAAGGAGCAGAGACTCTGAGTGGACCCACAGCGAGAATCTTCAACACGTCACTAAAGACGGAATAGCTGAAATATAGAAAAGGCGCGCGCGCGCGTGTGTGTGAGTGTGTGTAGTCGTATTCTAGTTAAACAAACACACACACACACAACACACACCTACCGATGAGCTATTGGAATGTCAGATATTATTTCTTTATTCTTCAGAGTAGTTGAAATCTGGAACAAGGTTGAGGAGGATGTGCTGAAAGCTCTCGCTATTAAAGAGCTTCAAGAGTAGGTCTGACAGAGTCAGGAGTCCCACTAGATGTCGATCAAGCCAACCTCAGAGGCGAGGGTCAGACACTGTGTATCGACCCCTGCAAACACACCTCAGTGAGTACAACTCGGTGAGTACACACAAAAGGGGGACCCTGACAGACTGCAGGAGTGGTCAAACAAATGACTCTGGAGTTTAACCCCAACAGGTGGAAAGTTATCAGCATAGGGGAAGGGAAGAGACGGCCAGACATTGACTGCAACTTAACAGTAGAAACAGTGAAGGATGTATTGCGCTAAATACCCATCATATGGCCAGAAACAAACACCAGCTAAATATTTTCGACAGCATATGTGAGACCGACGAACAAAAGAAGTACCGTCAGGAACCACACAAACAGTCCTTAAGGGTCTTTACACGTTGTGTCCGGACCATCTTAGAGTACGCAGCACCAGCGTACAGCCATCGCCTGACCTAAGACAGCCAAACGATTGAAAACATTCAGAGATTTTCTATCAGAACACTTGGCGAGTTAAGATGAGCAACGCTGACTACCAGACATGACCTGGGAATCAGAGTGGACATGATCACAGTGTAGAAAAAATAATGAAGACACAGGTAACAGAGAATCCTTTGAGTACAACATTTCCTCATTATCTACCAGTCAGAGGGAGGATAAAAACAGACAACAATAAACTAGAGAACCAGTGATAACGGAGACATAAGAGGGGAAGCTAAAAACGAGAGTGTGCCATAAAGTCCAGGAAATTCTTTTTTTTTTTAGGGTAATTACGAAGTGGAATTAACAGAGTGGGGGGTGATGGAGGCGGACTTAATAAGTAGGTACATGGTACACGGTTATAGGGGACAGATCGTTAGTGCAAAAGAAAGAAGGATAGAGGAAGGGCTGTGAATCAGCATGGACTCCATAAGGTAGGTTATTGACCTGCAATTTGGAGTGATGGAAGTAGAGTGTGTGAGGGAGGTAGAGTGCGTGAGGGAGGTAGAGTGTGTGAGGTAGAGTTTGGGGGAGGGAGGTAGAGTGCGTGAGGGAGGTAGAGTGTGTGAGGGAGGTAGTGTATGTGAGGGAAGTAGAGTGTGTGAGGGAGGTAGAGTGTGTGAGGGAAGTAGAGTGTGTGAGGGAGGTAGAGAGTGTGAAGGAGGTAGAGTGTGTGAGGGAGGTAGAGTGTGTGAGGGAGGTAGAGTGTGTGAAGGAGGTAGAGAATGTGAGAGAGGTAGAGAGTGTGCGGGAGGTAGAGTGTGTGAGGGAGGTAGTATGTGTGAGGGAGGTAGAGTGTATGAGGGAGGTAGAGTGAGGGAGGTAGAGAGCGTGAGGGAGGTAGAGTGTGTGAGGGAGGTAGAGTGTGTGAGGGAGGTAGAGTGTGTGAGGGAGGTAGAGTGTGTGAGGGAGGTAGAGTGTGTGAGGGAGGTAGAGTGTGTGAGATAGGTAGAGTGTGTGAGGAGGTAAAGAGTGTGAGGGAGGTAGAGGTGTGAGGGAGGTAAAGAGTGTGAGGGAGGTAGAGTGTGTGAGGGAGGTAAAGAGTGTGAGGGATGTAGAGTGTGTGAGGGAGGTAGAGTGTGTGAGGGAGGTAGAGTGTGTGAGGGAGGTAGAGTGTGTGAGGGAGGTAGAGTGTGTGAGGGAGGTAGAGTGTGTGAGGGAGGTAGAGTGTGTGAGGGAGGTAGAGAGTGTGAGGGAGGTAGAGTGTGTGAGGGAGGTAGAGTGTGTGAGGGAGGTAGAGTGTGTGAGGGAGGTAGAGTGTGTGAGGGAGGTAGAGAGTGTGAGGGAGGTAGAGTGTGTGAGGGAGGTAGAGTGTGTGAGGGAGGTAGAGAGTGTGAGGGAGGTAGAGAGTGTGAGGGAGGTAGAGTGTGTGAGGGAGGTAGAGTGTGTGAGGGAGGTAGAGTGTGTGAGGGAGGTAGAGTGTGTGATGGAGGTAGAGAGTGTGAGGGAGGTAGAGTGTGTGAGGAGGGTAGAGTGTGTGAGGGAGGTAGAGTGTGTGAGGGAGGTAGAGTGTGTGAGGGAGGTAGAGTGTGTGAGGGAGGTAGAGTGTGTGAGGGAGGTAGAGAGTGTGAGGGAGGTAGAGAGTGTGAGGGAGGTAGAGAGTGTGAGGGAGGTAGAGTGTGTGAGGGAGGTAGAGTGTGTGAGGGAGGTAGAGTGTGTGAGGGAGGTAGAGTGTGTGAGGGAGGTAGAGTGTGTGAGGGAGGTAGAGGTGTGAGGGAGGTAGAGAGTGTGAGGGAGGTAGAGTGTGGAGGGAGGTAGAGGTGTGTGAGGGAGGTAGAGTGTGTAGGGAGGTAGAGTGTGTAGGGAGGTAGAGTGGTGAGGGAGGTAGAGTGGTGAGGGAGGTAGAGTGTGTGAGGAGGTAGAGTGTGTGAGGAGGTAGAGTGTGTGAGGGAGGTAGAGTGTGAGGGAGGTAGAGAGTGTGAGGGAGGTAGAGTGTGTGAGGGAGGTAGAGTGTGTGAGGAAGGTAGAGTGTGTGAGGGAGGTAGAGTGTGTGAGGGAGGTAGAGTGTGTGAGGGACCGACCTTATCTACCCTACCACAGGCAAGACCTGGCTAAACCCTCACTGAATATTCATGATAAGCGAGACTACTGGGTGATGATGATTCTCCCCCCCCTGGCTTCCTGCCGATGATGATGATGATGCCGGTGATGATGGTAACGATGATGAGAATGATGATGATGATTATGATGATGATGATAGTGATTATTATGATAATTTAAGAAATAATAATAATGATGATGTTTCTGGCCACCCCCATGAGCCATGCTGTACCCATTCTTGAAGCTGTATATGATGATTTGTGTTTCTCTGTTAAAGGGTGATACTTCAAGAGTGGTCTCTGCTAATCACTTTCCCTGAATCCCTTCATAGATGTAACCTTGCTCGCACTCCAACAGCACATTATATCCCAGAAACTCCATGTCTCCACTAAACACACATGCTTGGTGGATGCCCATGTCTTTACCTCTCAAAAAAAGTCGTTCATGACCTCCTCATGACCTTTTATGTGATGTCCTCTACACCTTCCATCTATCCTCGTTTTATACACTTCATGAAGACGTATCTAGCCTGCAACCTCTCCTCTTATCCTGACTTCTATTATAATACCACCATGCTAATTTCTTCACTTCTTGGTATTTGTATAATATTTATGACCCAGTAATCTCGGAGCACATCTCTACTGCCTCCAGCCTCCTCCTCACCACAACATAGAAACATGCCAGGTCTCACACGCAACCAACAATACTTAACCACAATAGTCTAATACATTGCTCTTTTTACATCCACTGACAAACTTGTTTCTTTCCACAGACTCTTCAAAACACCAGTTATCGTCTTCTCATCTCCTAATTTTTCTTACGTTCATTTGCCCTCACATCCTCTTTCAGATACCTAAATATATTCACTTCCTCCATTCTTCATTCCATTTTGACGTGCAATCTTTCACTTCACTCACATCATCTTACTCTCATCACCTTGTTCATGTCTGGTCATTAAAACTTTCTTCTTTTACTCACCCTCCTAAACACTTCTTCCAAATACTGCAACTATTAAGTCTAACGTCAAAAGTCTTATATAACAAGTCTAACGTCACAAGTCTAACGTAGCAAATGTAACGTAATAAGTCTAGTGTCACAAGTCTAACGTTGCAAGTCTAACGTCGCAAGTCTAACGTCGCAAGTCTAACGTCGCAAGTCTAATAGTTTGAGACTAAATTATCAACACAAACTTTACTTCCTCATCAATTATGGTTGAGTTACACACACGAGGGCTTTTCCACCTCTCCAAAATGCTAACATTCTGAGACCTTCCTCGGCAAATTAAATAATTTTTAACCTTCCGACAAACTGGAATACAATGGGAAATAGAAGGTAATGGTCCTTACCTTGATGTTCTAATTACAACTTCTCATGTCATGACCAACAAGTGAAAATATCTGTAGTATCGTCTATGTTTCCAAAGAATTCAGTGTTGTTTGTACCATCCTAGTTTTAGAGTCGAAGTAAATACAATACGTATTGTTTTTAGAGATCAACATTACCAACAACAAATCGTTTTAAAACACATTTTGTTGTCAGAACATATTTTTGTGAAGTGTAGACGCCCGTGCGAGAATTTTAATAACTATTTCGTGCTTGTTTGTTATGGTAAGTTGTTATTAATAAAAGGTCTGATATATATATATATATATATATATATATATATATATATAACGAATACCCCGGAAATCGTGCAATTATGTAAGTATAATTTTGTAAGTTCTTGTGGAAGTGTATTTTTGCGGGTCTGAAATAGACTAACCTACGTGAAATTTTTCCTTAAGGGAGTAAATTCGTTCGGTAATAGCACTTGAGCAGACTTCAGGAGTGAAGTTTTTACGAAACTCGGGGGTCCACTATATATAAATCTTTGACCTCTGTAATCCTGTTTTTTTGCGCTACCGCTCACAGGGTGAGCTTCGAGGTACACATTAAACTAGCACTTTAGGCAGCACAACTAACTATAACCAATAACAATATAAGTTATTCACCGAGTGATACCTAACATTGTGAAGCCAATTGAAAGATAATCTTTAGAGCAATATCGTAGAAAACAGTTTCGGGAATGATGTGTATAAAACTGAGCAGAGAGCACTGGCGTTCTGAACTTGTAAACGATAACTTCAGATGGTATGAGAAAACTGTAGCTAACAGATGGACGGCTCGGCCATCATGCCGTACAGTATTTAGGTTTTAACTCAGCTAAGGAAATTTAAAAACACTACAAAAACGCGAGTTGTCAATATATATATTTTTGCAGTTGTATCAGTTTGAAATTTCTCTACAATCCTCCAAGAAAAAAAAAATGAATTTGATAAAAATTCCAACGATTGCAAGTTTTAAAAAATATTGACTGTACTGATAAATTTACCCCCCCCCCCACAAACACACATTAGACTGGCTGGGCACCATCCTGGCACTATGATGCAGCAGTCAATAAATACTGAAGCCATTCAGAAATGTTAAAAGCAAATATTTTGATCGTGATGATTAAAATGGTCAAATTTTCCCCTTCCACAGTTGTCACATTACGAGGCAAAATTTGTGTTTAACATTTGAAGCCGTGCAGCTGAGGGTTTTGCAAGTTATCACATCCATTTCAGGATGCTGGAAATGGGTTCAATAGGTTTGGTCATGGGGCATCCGCACATGCCATTTGTTCCTAGAATCTGGTCCTCATTACCATAAACAAGAATGTAAAATTTGAATACGATCGAATGAGGAATTTTCGATTTATGAGCGAAATGAAAGAGCAAAATTAGAGAAACAAAAGTATAGAAAAAAAATAAGGCAACCTCCTTAAGATGTCCCTTCCAGGATGAATAATAATAATAATAATAATAATAATAATAATAATAATAATAATAATAATAATAATAATAACAATAGTAATTAACAAAACAACAACAACATTATTATTATTAAATAATAATAATAATATTAATAATAATAATAATAATAATAATAATAATAATCATAATCATAATAATAATAATAATAATAATAATAATAACACACACACACACACACACACACTGTATTAATCTCCAGGAAGGCGACGTTTTCTGGCTTCCCGATAATCAACGAGATGGAAATGTTTACCTGGCTTGCGTGAGCCGGATGCTGGGTGCTCCCATCTACCTCTCACCGAGTATCCATCACTGAGTGACTCTCACCCTGCAACCTGTCGTTCAGTGGCTGTCAACTCCCCCTTCAAATGATGCTCTTCAGTCTCCTTCCAGTGAGTTGATTCCAAAGGTCTGCCTCAATGAACCTTCATTTGGATGACTGACCTATTGTGATAAGTCTCAGTTATTTTCGCTCTGTGTAGAGCTTCATCAAGTCAAGAGCTCTGTGATGCTCCACAATGAGCGAAACGATGCTCATTGAAAGCCCGTTTCTTCAGCCTTCTCTCCACGACGACGTTCTATCCCTGCCTTTCAACTTTCCATTATGGAATAAATATCAACGCTGAAGAAAAGATTCGTGAATTTCTTCCCCTCAGGAAACAATTCTTAGTGTCCTCGGCGAGTGCATTAATTTTTTTTTCCTTTAGTAAGTTTCCTCCTCACTGAAAAATATATATTTATTTTCCCCCAGTGATGTCTGATGACAAACTTTAAATCCTCTCAGTGAATTATTCACAGTGGGACAATGGAACAGTTTGTGTGGGACAAGCCTTGGGACAAC